>JAEMWC010000641.1:272500-310000 GCA_016490735.1 Pachyseris speciosa
CCCTACCTTACTGACTACTTACTTACCACATATCCCCTCCCTACCTCCCTACCTCTTTAGGCGACTGAACCAACCACACTGGAAATACACACTTTTTTTTACTGTACAACAAGGCATCCGACCGGTAATCTGGAGACCCAGGTTCGATTCCTGGCTGAGCCTCATTTCCACTTAATTACTTAGTTGTGTTGATTCTGTTCCCAAATAAACCTTGTCTGTTTGTATTTCTCAAAAATCCCTAATGAATCGCCATCCAAACGGGAATAGGTTGGTGATTCTAAGTAATAAAGGCAATCAGTTGCTTACATATCCCCTCCCTACCTTACTGTACTTAATTAATTTCCAGGGGGATTTGGCCGTGCATCGCCGATCGACCAGGGAGTAGTGAGGTGATCCTGATTGCAGAAAATGCGCGAAATTGTCTCCTCGGACCTTGCCATCAAAAGGCCAGACTGTGCATGTGTTGTACAGAAAAAAAAATTTAAATTTCCAGTGTGGCTGTTTCAGTGGCCTAGTGGTTTGAAGCATCCGACCGGTAATCTGGAGACCCAGGTTCGATTCCTGGCTGAGCCTCATTTCCACTTAATTACTTAGTTGTGTTGATTTCTGTTCCCAAATTAACCTTGTCTATATATATATATATATATATATATATTGCAGTAAGGTATAGTATATAGTATATTGTCTCCTCGGACCTTACCATCAGAAGGTCACCCTGTGTATATGTTGTACAGTAAAAATATGTGTTCCCAGTGTGGTTGGTTCAGTGGCTTAGTGGTTAAGGCATCTGACCGGTAATCTGGAGACCCAGGTTCGATTCCAGGCTGAGCCACACTTTCACTTAATTACTTAGTTTTGTTGATTTCTGCTCCCAAATGAACCTTGTATATATATATAACCTAACCTTGTCTATATATATATATATATATATATATATATATATATATATATATATATATATATATATATAGAGAGAGAGAGAGAGAGAGAGAGAGAGAGAGAGAGAGAGAGAGAGAGAGAGAGAGAGAGAGAGAGAGAGTTCTTTGTGGAGTAGTCGAACCTTGTTGACTCCATGATAACAGTCGTTGCGTAGAGTGCTCAACATTTAAGGAGCTTCGATCTATAAGTTGATTTGCAGAACTGTTGTCAGAGTGCTCAATAGAAAAACTAGAGCATAAATATTTGAAGACAGTCTGATCCACTGAAGATTTGACTTTGCACATTTATTACTATATTATCAATGTTGTTAGATAATATATGTATGGTCTCCAGCAAGACCGGCGGTTTCGATTCTGTACGAATCTCTTCAGTTGCTATTTACTGACAACAGTGATGTGTGTAGGAATGGTAGAGTGAGCTCTCAGTTCTATTCCTGCCTAAGTTGTGATGGGTGACCCTTAAATATGTGCAAGAGCGATTAGTGAGGATCGAAAATTGTGTATTATCATTGGTCCATTCCATATGGGAGGGAACCAATCACGACAGTGTATTTTCGATCCGCTCTTTTTTGAAGCTCGATTGTGTTTGTTTTGAAGGTTTTGTTCGTGTAAAATTATGTTAGCAGTTTTGAAAACCTCAAGATATCCACTGAAGCATGTGAACAACATGTTATACTTCCTAGCCTTGCAAAGATAAGGCCAAGGTATGTTTGCGTAGTGCTCCTAATCGTGATTTTTGTGTTGTACATTTGGGAATTGTGTACAGTATGTGTTCAATTGTGTGGTTTCACACTGGGACGGGGCCTGTCTGGAATAGCTCAACATAGGATAAGAAATAGTGACAGGCCTGCACAGACTCATGTAACACTTATGTAACACGTGGCCATTTGGGAATTCTTCGTCCAGGATCTTGAGAAAAGCCCGTCCTACGTTGGTGGCGACATTTCTGCTGTATGGAGGGTTGTACCAAATTATTTCTCTGTGGCGATTCTTTCTGTTAGAGGTTGGAGGATCTGCTCTCTTGGGGGATGGAATTCAAGACGGTGCTTGTGTCCGCTGTCGTCAAGAGCTTTCTGATGGAGTGGTGCTGCTTTGGTGAATGACTCTTCGTCATATGAAATCTCAGAGAGCCGGTTGTTGATGGACTTTGGTATGTTTTTGATGATCTGCGGTGGATGGTTAGATTTCTTGTTGATGTAAAGTGGGATGTTGTTGGGCTTAGTGTAAGGCATGTATTTTTCGTTAGTTAAGTTAAGGGTGACATCGAGGAAGTTAACGATTTTCTTGTTGGCTTCAATGGTAATTCTAAGGCCATGTTTGCTGAAGATGGCGCACAGGTCTTTCTTGATGAGCTCTACTTGGCGTGGTGGGCATTGGTTACTCCAAGGCCGTCATCTCTGTATAAGCCGTGTTTCTCTTTGATTTGGTGTAGGAGAAAAGCGCCAACGACTTCATATGATTCGGCCCCGTCATAGCTGCCCATAGTGACATCGAAGAGGTTTGACGATGCTTTCTTTCCCCATGGCTCGCAAGAATTGTACAGAAGGGACTTTTTCGCATGTAAGATGATGCGACGTTCGTCATCGGTGATGGTAATGTAGCTGGATGCAAAATCTAGTGCGGCGTTTAGTACGTCGATTGAAATGGATGGATAAAAATCGACTACGTCAAATGCGATGAATGTGCAGTTATCCTTGTCATCTAAGCTGTTGAACCAGCTCAAGACAGCTTTAGTGTTTTTCCATTGGTTTAAGCTTAGTTTGTGAATAATGTTGGTGTTTATTCGGTCAAGGATTTCTTTGCTGATTTTGCCGATCTCGGATTTGGCTGGGTTGATAAGGCGGAATGTGGAATTATTCACAAAATTAGGTTTGTGGTCCTTGAGGGTAATGAAGGCTTCACCTTTGGCAGTGATATTAATACGGTCATCTAGTTCCAGTTTTTTGGCAATGCTTTTGCCTTCAAGCTCAGTAGGATTCGTGGTGCTTGGGGTAACTTTCTTGTCGGCCTTGGTGATGTTCTTCTGCAGGGGATCATTATACGTGGATGTGTCCATGTTGTAGAAATTTGTGGTTTTGTCGGCGGGAATTAAGAGTTTATCAGAATTCCTTATGGTTTTGATGTCAGAAGATAGCTTTTGTTGGAACCAGCACTTGACCTTTCTGCATTTGAGGTTCTCGACCATGTTCAGTAGTCTCTTCTCAAAATTTAACATCGCTGGGATCTGTGGAGGTGAATTTTTGGAGTTGAATCCGAACATTTCTTTCTGGTTGCTTTCAGTGTTAGGGTTGAGGAAGAAGTATGCTTTCCATCTCATCCGTTTACAGAGGTGTTCAGTTTTTTCAATCAGCTTACGGTTGTAATCCTTCTCAGATGGTAGAGGTATGTTCTTTGTGGAGTAGTCGAACCTTGTTGACTCCATGATAACAGTCGTTGCGTAGAGTGCTCAACATTTAAGGAGCTTCGATCTATAAGTTGATTTGCAGAACTGTTGTCAGAGTGCTCAATAGAAAAACTAGAGCATAAATATTTGAAGACAGTCTGATCAACTGAAGATTTGACTTGGCATATTTATTACTATATAGTTTCGTACCGCACAACCTGTACGGCACTCATCAGATAAATAGCCAAATGTAAAATTACAACGTAAAGCTGGTAACTATATATACAGGAGGAGTGGAAAAGTATAATATTACAACGGTTTTTACTTCTAAACAATAGACGCTTAAAATCCGCGTGACAATGGAAGTAAGCGTGACACTGACATTTATGTACTTAACCCTTTGACTACCAATTTATTACATTTTTTTAAAGTAAATTTTTAGTGATAATTAGTCTGGAGGACTAATCTTCTCCATTTAAGGAGTTGGGATGGAAATAACAGCGGGCTTGTTTCACTGTGGGCTCACTCTCAAGGTGTGACGTCACGCACATTAGCAGCTGTTGTTCGTTTACCGAGTCAACAAGCTTGATTGTGGTAAATTTGCCGCTTTTTGAGGTTTTTTCGAGCCATTTTCCTCCACAAAGGCCCCCAGGCTGGCATCCTTAAGCTGGAATGTGGGTAAAGGCAAGCCTTTGAAAGAAGCCAGAGGTGAGAGACGGTTTCTTGCTGAATGAGACGCTAAATCTGCTTCGTAGCCAATATGGCGGTGGATGGCCGAAGCTGTCTCTGTGCTAACTTTGTGGAAGGATTCCAGGGCCTACCAAGGCAATTTGGGCTAGTTTTGACTGGTAAAAAGTTCAATCGACGTCATATTTTCCTGGTAGTACTGGGTGGCCCGACTTTGAAATAGGAAATGGAAGGGTTCTATGTTCCTGGAATAGTTGACGTTCCCAGAATTCTTTTGGGGCGTGAACAAGACAACTTGAGATACGCGAGATTGGCTCCAATAAAATGGCTAAAGCGTGGCTTGCGGAAAAAGTGAGAGGAAAATTTCCCTCCAGATGCCAAGGGCTGGCTTTAAGGTTTGCTGTAAATGTAGAATTTTTGATTTTTGGGCAATGTTTTTTATTAAAAAGTTGACGACGAAAATGTGTAATTTTTGGTGTTGTTCTTTGGTCAAAAGACTGGCGTTTTGGGCTTTGCTGCCCCAAAAAAAACCGTGCTATGCAGCGGAATTCGGGTATTGTTGTCGGTTTTTTGGATTTAATAATTGCAAAAAGCACCATTTAGTGCTATTTGCACATTATGATGTCTTTGTGACAAAATTTAAACAAGATATAAATCATAAAAGCAAAATCGGTATATTATACGCCAATTGGCGTCTTTGGGAGGCAAAGGGTTAAGATGACTTACAACGGTTTCAGATAAACAACGGACACATTAAAATGGGAGTTATTACGTGCCAGTTTTCAAATTTTTGAGGAGAAATTTGTTTGCGTGTCTACAGAAAGTAATAAGTTCATTACGTTTGTTCAAGGTGGCTAAATCAGGCCTGCAAATTGTAAAGTACTTCTCCCACACACACAAATTACATCGATTGGAAGCGGGATTGTACAGAGAAGCTTGCTTTAAGATCTTCCAAGATAGCCTAAAACCTGTTTTAGTGTCTTTCAACTGCCAAATATGCTTACTGAGTTCTGTGTTGAGTCTCTTGCTTGGATTGGTGAAAGAAGCTTTGTGGTTTGTGGATCTGGTTTTGAAGGAGTTTTCAGTTAGGCCTACGTAGGTTTGGTCGGGCTTGCTGTCTTCAGATATCACTGTTGCCTGATAGACAACGGACTCTTTGAGGCAATTGCCAGCCATAGGGCAGTCAGCCGGTTTTCTGCAGTTGCATGTTCTAGGCGACGGTGGTGCGTTCTTCCTTAATAAGGATGACTTGTTATGGCCGTCGATGGTTTGTTTGACGTTAGACATGCAGCTGTAGCTGATTTTAACTGTGTTACGATTAAAGATCTTATGTAACACGTGGCTATTTGGGAATTCTTCGTCCAGGATCTTGAGGAAAGCCCGTCCTACGTTGGTGGCGACATTTCTGCTGTATGGAGGGTTGTACCAAATTATTTCTCTGTGGCGATTCTTTCTGTTAGAGGTTGGAGGATCTGCTACACTTGGGGGATGGAATTCAAGACGGTGCTTGTGTCCGCTGTCGTCAAGAGCTTTTTGATAGAGTGGTGCTGCTTTAGTGAATGACTCTTCGTCATATGAAATCTCAGAGAGCCGGTTGTTGATGGACTTTGGTATGTTTTTGATGATCTGCGGTGGATGGTTAGATTTCTTGTTGATGTAAAGTGGGATGTTGTTGGGCTTAGTGTAAGGCATGTATTTTCCGTTAGTTAAGTTAAGGGTGACATCGAGGAAGTTAACGATTTTCTTGTTGGCTTCAATGGTAATTCTAAGGCCATGTTTGCTGAAGATGGCGCACAGGTCTTTCTGCGCCAACGACTTCACATGATTCGGCCCCGTCATAGCTGCCCATAGTGACATCGAAGAGGTTTGACTACTTTTTATCCATCCATTCCAATCGACCTACTAAACGCCGCACTAGATTTTGCATCCAGCTACGTTACCATCACCGATGACGAACGTCGCATCATCTTACACGCGAAAAAGTCCCTTCTGTACAATTCTTGCGAGCCATGGGGAAAGAAAGCATCGTCAAACCTCTTCGATGTCACTATGGGCAGCTATGACGGGGCCGAATCATGTGAAGTCGTTGGCGCAGAAAGACCTGTGCGCCATCTTCAGCAAACATGGCCTTAGAATTACCATTGAAGCCAACAAGAAAATCGTTAACTTCCTCGATGTCACCCTTAACTTAACTAACGGAAAATACATGCCTTACACTAAGCCCAACAACATCCCACTTTACATCAACAAGAAATCTAACCATCCACCGCAGATCATCAAAAACATACCAAAGTCCATCAACAACCGGCTCTCTGAGATTTCATATGACGAAGAGTCATTCACTAAAGCAGCACCACTCTATCAAAAAGCTCTTGACGACAGCGGACACAAGCACCGTCTTGAATTCCATCCCCCAAGTGTAGCAGATCCTCCAACCTCTAACAGAAAGAATCGCCACAGAGAAATAATTTGGTACAACCCTCCATACAGCAGAAATGTCGCCACCAACGTAGGACGGGCTTTCCTCAAGATCCTGGACGAAGAATTCCCAAATAGCCACGTGTTACATAAGATCTTTAATCGTAACACAGTTAAAATCAGCTACAGCTGCATGTCTAACGTCAAACAAACCATCGACGGCCATAACAAGTCATCCTTATTAAGGAAGAACGCACCACCGTCGCCTAGAACATGCAACTGCAGAAAACCGGCTGACTGCCCTATGGCTGGCAATTGCCTCAAAGAGTCCGTTGTCTATCAGGCAACAGTGATATCTGAAGACAGCAAGCCCGACCAAACCTATGTAGGCCTAACTGAAAACTCCTTCAAAACCAGATCCACAAACCACAAAGCTTCTTTCACCAATCCAAGCAAGAGACTCAACACAGAACTCAGTAAGCATATTTGGCAGTTGAAAGACACTAAAACAGGTTTTAGGCTATCTTGGAAGATCTTAAAGCAAGCTTCTCCGTACAATCCCGCTTCCAATCGATGTAATTTGTGTGTGTGGGAGAAGTACTTTACAATTTGCAGGCCTGATTTAGCCACCTTGAACAAACGTAATGAACTTATTACTTTCTGTAGACACGCAAACAAATTTCTCCTCAAAAATTTGAAAACTGGCACGTAATAACTCCCATTTTAATGTGTCCGTTGTTTATCTGAAACCGTTGTAAGTTTAAACTTTTCCGGTTATCTTAAGTACATAAATGTCAGTGTCACGCTTACTTCCATTGTCACGCGGATTTTAAGCGTCTATTGTTTAGAAGTAGAAACCGTCGTAATCTTAATACTTTTCCACTCCTCCTGTATATATATAGTTACAAGCTTTACGTTGTAATTTTGCATTTGGCTATTTGTCTGATGAGTGCCGTACAGGTTGTGCGGTACGAAACTATATAGTAATAAATATGCCAAGTCAAATCTTCAGTTGATCAGACTGTCTTCAAATATTTATGCTCTAGTTTTTCTATTGAGCACTCTGAGAACAGTTCTGCAAATCAACTTAAATTATAAATTAAGGTGTTTGACCTGAGCATTTAAAGAAGGCTGCTCCCAAAGGATGTGCATGGCTTCCTTGATTTTCAATTGGAAGCTAGTGGAAGCAGAGTCGAGAATTCTAAAACAATTTTTAGAACAAAGGGAACGACAGTTTTCAGAATTTTTCAGGTGTTTGAATATGTGGGAATGTTTGTCGGAGGAGAGAAGTTCACGGATGCGAGTGGCAAGATGTCTGTTGGTTTCACCAACATCACAGGCACTACAGCCTGCACATGAAAACTTATAAATGACTCGCGATCGTAAATCCGTAGGGATGGAATCCTTAACCGCAAACAGTCTCCTGATTTTAAACGGAGTAAACACCAACTTAATATCTAGGTCAGTGCAAAAAGTGCTGACTAATTTCTTAGTTCTGTGTTGTGTTGTGATAGAAAAAGGACCGATGTACGGTAATTTAAATTATAAACAAATGTCGGGGCGAATAGCACCCTGAGAGGAATTGGAGGTGAAGTGATTGTTAAGAAATTTTCTAATAACATTCTCAATGACGTTTGAAGGGAACAAATTCCTCCCTAATGTTTTGGTAAGGTTATTTATGTCAAGGTGAAAGCCAGCCCAGGAATTTTTGACGTTCGGTCTACCAGAGTGCGCACTAGACCTGATTTGTAACTAAGCGGTACAAAAGTGTAAAAGTTAGTGAGAAGACCAGTGTAGGTCTTCTTGTGAAACACTGAGGTGATGATATATATATATATATATATATATATATATATATATATATATATATATATATATGTATGTATGTATGTATGTATGTATGTATGTATATATATATATATATATTAGTTTTAATTATATTACTGCACAACTGCAAAATTCTAAAACAAATTTTAATTATTTATATCTGATGAATTAAAAAAGGTTACAATTTCCTCATTGGCTGAAGATGACAATTTTCATCAAACACTTGAATGCGATTGTTTTCCCACCCACACACTACAATTCTGCCATTACTTAAATTAGCAACAGACATTGGATGATTAAATTCTCCTAAGTGACTGCCTTTTGTTCCAAACTTGAAAATAAACCTGCCATTCAGCTCAAACACCTGTATTCTGTGATTGTTCTTGTCACACACCATCAGGTGTTTCGACTTATTAAGAGACAAACAACTGGGATAATTAAACTCACCATCCCCTCCACCCTTTCCCCCGAATTTATACTGAAATTTACCCGTCCTGTTGAACACTTTCATGCAGTGTTCACCTGCGTCTGACACTATGAGATATTCATCACACTGAACACAGTGGACAGGAAATTTAAGAGAACCAGGCCCACCTATCTTGCTTACAAACTTACCATCGGGTGTAAAGATCTTAATCAGTTGGTTGATTGAATCAGCAACAATAATGTTACCTTTGGCATCCAATGATAAACCCCAAGGACAAGAGAGATGACTATCAAGGTCTCCTTTCCCACCGAAGTCACCCATGTACCTCCCCTCCCTGGTGAAAATCTGTATTCTATTGTTACCATTGTCTGCTACGAAAATATTACCGTTATTGTCAAAGCATATTCCACGAGGATCATTAAATTCTCCCTGTCTAGTACCATACCGACCAAAGGAATTTAAATAATTCCCACCCCTGTCGAAAATCTGAACCCTGTGATTCCGTTGGTCAGTTACTGCTATCTCATCCATGTTACTCACTGCCACCCCCAAGGATGGTTAAACATTCCCACACAGGAGCCTCCCTTCCCGAAACAGAAAAGAGGTTTGAACAGCAATGATGTCCCTGACATAGCCTGAGAGCAAACTTCCTGCTCCGGTGAAAAATAGCGAGAGGCACTCGGGGAAGGAGAGTGTCCCCCGCTATTTTTGCCTACAGAAGAAAGATTCGCGGAGCTGACAGCCTGCTCGCGGGCTTTTACTAGCAAATCCACTGGACTACCAATAACGTGCTGCCCGTTTACCTTAATGCTAATTGAATATCTACCTTGATCTCTGGGACAATAGCTAATCTCATATTGTCCAGTTTTGTTATCATGTATTTCCACTCCCATTTTGCAATCTCTCTTTTGTTCGTCTTCGATCCCAACAGTCACAAGATCGTTCTTGTTGTAACGCGGGGTTTTCTCATAGTCTCTCGTGATTAATTTGAACTTTGACTCAACTCCAGCAAAAGCTTCTTTCAGTCCTTTGCCATCCGCGATAGATTGGCTTGCTTTTGTTCGGTGCGGTATTTCTAAGAACCCCATTTCTTCGCTGGTGACAGTGCCTAACAACTTTTGATTTTGAACGAAGATAAAAGCTGAGAGACTTTCAAGGTCACGTACAGGCGTGGTTCGAACAACTTTCGCAGAGATAGTGTCTAATGAATTCTTGAGTTGGATTATCTCTGCATTCGCTCCGCGAGTAATCAGTTTATCAGCTTTGTCCAGCGACGATTCCATCATTTTTATGTCGTTCTCTATTTCATTGCGTTTCTTTGTTAGACATTCAAATGATTTCTCTGTTTGCAGTTTCACCTCGGCGAACAAATCTGCTTTCTTCGCCTCAATGACCGCAATCAAGTTTTCAGCAAATGTCTGAACATTTGCCATCAAGTCTTCGCTTTGCTGAGACACCTTAACGCAGTCTTCGTCAATTTGGCGTAGAGTGTCTTTCTTTGGCTGTAAGTTCTGTCTATGTGTTTTTACCAGAGTTTTTATTTCCACCTTTTGTCTTTCGACTTCGTCTTCTATGTCCTCTAATTCGTGACCAGAATGCTCTAGGGACCAACACTCTCGGCAGGCTGCCGTTTTACAGTTCTTGCAGAAGTACTTTAATTCTTCATTTTGATGTCGTTGTTTTGGACAAAACGCGGGTCGCTTCAATGCTTCCTCATAGTCCTCGTCTTTGAACTCTCTGAGAGCTAGAGGTCGGTGATTTCCGCTGCTTCGCATTCTTTTGTGTACGTTGGCGCATTCTTTACAATATAACATGCAACACTGGAAGCAATAAGAGCTCTCAGGGCTTCGCTTGTTACAATTCCCACACGTTACTTGAGTGGTACTGCATTCTCTAATTGCCAGCACACCAATCAAGCCGTTCAGGTAAAAGCTGTTTGGAAGATCGTTTAGATCGCCGCTTTCAGGCACAGTGCTATGGGATCTGCATGTCGGGCAGCTGATTGTATCTTGGCGACTGGTTGTACTTTGACTTGTCTGGTGCCATCGTATTAAGCACCGCAAACAGAAACTGTGCAGACAGGAAAGATTTCTGGGATCTGTAAATATCTCCGAACAAACCGCACAAGTCACTTCTTCACGTAGGTCGTGAAGCAACGTTTTGGTGTCCATGATGAATTCAGACAATGAGGACAGAAGGACAGAACGTACTCTTACGAAACTCAACACCACTCATTGAAGTCTCGTGACTTTCTATCTTTAGCTTTTGTCGGAATTACCGACCCAGAAGAACGCTGCCTTTGTTTGGGTTTTGCGCTCTTGCCCTGGAATGTGATGACCCCAGTAGCTCGGACAAGTATATTTTTTTAAGTTTTCAAATTTCTCATTAGACTGTTAGCAGTCACATTCTGGATCGAGTGGGGAACTCGCGCCAATAGCCTCTTCACGCTCCTTTTTTCCTCGCTCCAATCCCACCGCAATGTTCCTCAGCGCACTGTTAACAGATTGCGCCTCAGTCGACTATCCAGAAGGAGGGACTCGCAGCAGTCTCGTTTCTCATTAGAGTCTTGGGAGTTTCTATCTTTAGCTTTTCTCGGAATTACCCACCCTGAAGTGCGCTGTCTTTGTTTGGGTTCTAGAATTTGACCCCCAATAGCTCAGCTCAACATGCTTTGGGTAAGTTTGCAAGTTTCTCATCAATTTAATAATCTTTTATTTTACAACACGACAAACACTACTTACAAGATGCATGAATACTAAGCCTACTAAAGCTACATTACTAAATTACACTACTTAAAACATTGTACAGCCTATTCTGAGAAATAAAGAAATAAAGGATAAATGACGCAACAAGACACTAAACTAGCATAATTATAGTCATAAAGCAAAAAAACAAAAACAAAAACAAACAAAAAACAAAACAAAACAAAACAAAGTTTACATCAAATTACAATGGCGCGGAGCCCAAAGAGAAAGCCCACTTCTTATTACATGTATCCATACTGTTGTTTTTAATACATTTAAACTTCCCAAAAGAACACTGTCTTTCTTTAGATTTTGCGTTCGTTGCCAGGAATGTGACCTCGTCATCAGTGAGAGTTGAGAAGCCCAGATAAACATGCTTCGGGTGTTAGTCATGTATTTTGTTACCAAGTAAGAATCAATCATATTGGAGAATTTTGTTATTGAGACAAATAATAATGACATCAACCAAGACAGCGAATAAAAAATATAATGTAACAGCATTGAGATATTCATGGAATTAACCAATCAGAGGATCGAAACTATGCTAAGAAGTTTATTCTCGGTTTATTCTCCTCTTCAGAGCTAAAGCAGTAACAGAAATTCATTTAAAGGGGCCGTGAATCGGCTTGTCATCTGTTCTGTTTCCGAGAAAAGAGAAAAAACTTCCCTTTTCTTGATACCAAACACTGTAAACAGAAACTATGTAGACACTGTTCAGATAAAAGTTGGACGGAAGATCCTTTAGATCACCGCTCGGAGGAACTCTGCTAAGGGCTTGGCACCTCGGACATCTGAACGCATCTTGACCGCCACTCGCCTTATGCCAGTGCTGTAAACAATGTAGACAGAAACTGTTAAGCCTGGTTCACACTTGTGACATAAGCATAAGCGTAAGCGTAAACATAAGCATAAGAAAATGCTGGTGTGCATTGAGGTGAAATAAGCATAAGCATAAGCATAAGAAAAAGAAACATTTTCCTTTTTCTTATGCTTATGCTTATGCTTATTTCGCTAGTGGGAACCGGTGTGAAATAAGCATAAGCTTAAGCATAAGCGCCATCTTGTTTATCCACCGACGTGACTCGCACTGCACATGCGTAAGTCGCTAGCGTGAACATCATTATGCTTATGCTTACGCTTACACTTGTGCTTATGTCACAAGTGTGAACATCATTATGCTTATGCTTGCGCTTACGCTTGTGCTTATGTCACAAGTGTGAACATCATTATGCTTATGCTTACGCTTACACTTGTGCTTATGTCACAAGTGTGAACATCATTATGCTTATGCTTGCGCTTACGCTTGTGCTTATGTCACAAGTGTGAACACCATTATGCTTATGCTTGCGCTTACGCTTGTGCTTATGTCACAAGTGTGAACATCATTATGCTTATGCTTGCGCTTACGCTTGTGCTTATGTCACAAGTAGGAACATCATTATGCTTATGCTTGCGCTTACGCTTGTGCTTATGTCACAAGTAGGAACATCATTATGCTTATGCTTACGCTTACGCTTGTGCTTATGTCACAAGTGTGAACATCATTATGCTTATGCTTACGCTTGTGCTTATGTCACAAGTAGGAACATCATTATGCTTATGCTTACGCTTACGCTTGTGCTTATGTCACAAGTGTGAACATCATTATGCTTATGCTTACGCTTACGCTTGTGCTTATGTCACAAGTGTGAACATCATTATGCTTATGCTTACGCTTACGCTTGTGCTTATGTCACAAGTGTGAACATCATTATGCTTATGCTTGCGCTTACGCTTGTGCTTATGTCACAAGTGTGAACATCATTATGCTTACCCTTACGCTTGTGCTTATGTCACAAGTGTGAACATCATTATGCTTATGCTTACGCTTACACTTGTGCTTATGTCACAAGTGGGAACATCATTATGCTTATGCTTACGCTTACGCTTGTGCTTATGTCACAAGTGTGAACATCATTATGCTTATGCTTACGCTTACGCTTGTGCTTATGTCACAAGTAGGAACATCATTATGCTTATGCTTACGCTTACGCTTGTGCTTATGTCACAAGTGTGAACATCATTATGCTTATGCTTACGCTTACGCTTGTGCTTATGTCACAAGTGTGAACATCATTATGCTTATGCTTACGCTTACGCTTGTGCTTATGTCACAAGTGTGAACATCATTATGCTTATGCTTGCGCTTACGCTTGTGCTTATGTCACAAGTGTGAACATCATTATGCTTATGCTTACGCTTACACTTGTGCTTATGTCACAAGTGTGAACATCATTATGCTTATGCTTACGCTTACACTTGTGCTTATGTCACAAGTGGGAACATCATTATGCTTATGCTTACGCTTGTGCTTATGTCACAAGTGTGAACATCATTATGCTTATGCTTACGCTTGTGCTTATGTCACAAGTGTGAACATCATTATGCTTATGCTTACGCTTACGCTTGTGCTTATGTCACAAGTGTGAAATCATTATGCTTATGCTTACGCTTACGCTTGTGCTCATGTCACAAGTGTGAACATCATTATGCTTATGCTTACGCTTACGCTTGTGCTTATGTCACAAGTGTGAACATCATTATGCTTATGCTTACGCTTACGCTTGTGCTTATGTCACAAGTGTGAACATCATTATGCTTATGCTTACGCTTGTGCTTATGTCACAAGTGTGAACATCATTTTGCTTATGCTTGCGCTTACGCTTGTGCTTATGTCACAAGTGTGAACATCATTATGCTTATGCTTACGCTTACGCTTGTGCTTATGTCACAAGTGTGAACATCATTATGCTTATGCTTGCGCTTACGCTTGTGCTTATGTCACAAGTGTGAACATCATTATGCTTATGCTTACGCTTACGCTTGTGCTTATGTCACAAGTGGGAACATCATTATGCTTATGCTTACGCTTGTGCTTATGTCACAAGTGTGAACATCATTATGCTTATGCTTGCGCTTACGCTTGTGCTTATGTCACAAGTGTGAACATCATTATGCTTATGCTTGCGCTTACGCTTGTGCTTATGTCACAAGTGTGAACATCATTATGCTTATGCTTACGCTTACGCTTGTGCTTATGTCACAAGTGGAACATCATTATGCTTATGCTTACGCTTACGCTTGTGCTTATGTCACAAGTGTGAACATCACTATGCTTATGCTTACGCTTACGCTTGTGCTTGTGTCACAAGTGTGAACATCACTTATGGTTATGCTTACGCTTACGCTTGTGCTTATGTCACAAGTGTGAACATCATTATGCTTATGCTTACGCTTACGCTTGTGCTTATGTCACAAGTGGGAACATCATTATGCTTATGCTTGCGCTTACGCTTGTGCTTATGTCACAAGTGTGAACATCATTATGCTTATGCTTACGCTTACGCTTGTGCTTATGTCACAAGTGTGAACATCATTATGCTTATGCTTGCGCTTACGCTTGTGCTTATGTCACAAGTGTGAACATCATTATGCTTACGCTTACGCTTGTGCTTATGTCACAAGTGGGAACATCATTATGCTTATGCTTACGCTTACGCTTGTGCTTATGTCACAAGTGTGAACATCATTATGCTTATGCTTACGCTTACGCTTGTGCTTATGTCACAAGTGTGAACATCATTATGCTTATGCTTACGCTTACGCTTGTGCTTATGTCACAAGTGGGAACATCATTATGCTTATGGTTGCGCTTACGCTTGTGCTTATGTCACAAGTGTGAACATCATTATGCTTATGCTTGCGCTTACGCTTGTGCTTATGTCACAAGTGTGAACACCATTATGCTTATGCTTGCGCTTATGCTTGTGCTTATGTCACAAGTGTGAACATCATTATGCTTATGCTTGCGCTTACGCTTGTGCTTATGTCACAAGTAGGAACATCATTATGCTTATGCTTGCGCTTACGCTTGTGCTTATGTCACAAGTAGGAACATCATTATGCTTATGCTTACGCTTACGCTTGTGCTTATGTCACAAGTGTGAACATCATTATGCTTATGCTTACGCTTACGCTTGTGCTTATGTCACAAGTGTGAACATCATTATGCTTATGCTTACGCTTACGCTTGTGCTTATGTCACAAGTAGGAACATCATTATGCTTATGCTTACGCTTACGCTTGTGCTTATGTCACAAGTGTGAACATCATTATGCTTATGCTTACGCTTACGCTTGTGCTTATGTCACAAGTGTGAACATCATTATGCTTATGCTTACGCTTACGCTTGTGCTTATGTCACAAGTGTGAACATCATTATGCTTATGCTTACGCTTACGCTTGTGCTTATGTCACAAGTGTGAACATCATTATGCTTATGCTTGCGCTTACGCTTGTGCTTATGTCACAAGTGTGAACATCATTATGCTTATGCTTACCTTACACTTGTGCTTATGTCACAAGTGTGAACATCATTATGCTTATGCTTACGCTTACACTTGTGCTTATGTCACAAGTGGGAACATCATTATGCTTATGCTTACGCTTACGCTTGTGCTTATGTCACAAGTGTGAACATCATTATGCTTATGCTTACGCTTACGCTTGTGCTTATGTCACAAGTAGGAACATCATTATGCTTATGCTTACGCTTACGCTTGTGCTTATGTCACAAGTGTGAACATCATTATCCTTATGCTTACGCTTACGCTTGTGCTTATGTCACAAGTGTGAACATCATTATGCTTATGCTTACGCTTACGCTTGTGCTTATGTCACAAGTGTGAACATCATTATGCTTATGCTTGCGCTTACGCTTGTGCTTATGTCACAAGTGTGAACATCATTATGCTTATGCTTACGCTTACACTTGTGCTTATGTCACAAGTGTGAACATCATTATGCTTATGCTTATGCTTACACTTGTGCTTATGTCACAAGTGGGAACATCATTATGCTTATGCTTATGCTTACGCTTGTGCTTATGTCACAAGTGTGAACATCATTATGCTTATGCTTACGCTTGTGCTTATGTCACAAGTGTGAACATCATTATGCTTATGCTTACGCTTACGCTTGTGCTTATGTCACAAGTGTGAACATCATTATGCTTATGCTTACGCTTACGCTTGTGCTTATGTCACAAGTGTGAACATCATTTTGCTTATGCTTACGCTTACGCTTGTGCTCATGTCACAAGTGTGAACATCATTATGCTTATGCTTACGCTTACGCTTGTGCTTATGTCACAAGTGTGAACATCATTATGCTTATGCTTACGCTTACGCTTGTGCTTATGTCACAAGTGTGAACATCATTATGCTTATGCTTACGCTTACGCTTGTGCTTATGTCACAAGTGTGAACATCATTTTGCTTATGCTTGCGCTTACGCTTGTGCTTATGTCACAAGTGTGAACATCATTATGCTTATGCTTACGCTTACGCTTGTGCTTATGTCACAAGTGTGAACATCATTATGCTTATGCTTGCGCTTACGCTTGTGCTTATGTCACAAGTGTGAACATCATTATGCTTATGCTTACGCTTACGCTTGTGCTTATGTCACAAGTGTGAACATCATTTTGCTTATGCTTGCGCTTACGCTTGTGCTTATGTCACAAGTGTGAACATCATTATGCTTATGCTTACGCTTACGCTTGTGCTTATGTCACAAGTGTGAACATCATTATGCTTATGCTTGCGCTTACGCTTGTGCTTATGTCACAAGTGTGAACATCATTATGCTTATGCTTACGCTTACGCTTGTGCTTATGTCACAAGTGGGAACATCATTATGCTTATGCTTACGCTTACGCTTGTGCTTATGTCACAAGTGTGAACATTATTATGCTTATGCTTGCGCTTACGCTTGTGCTTATGTCACAAGTGTGAACATCATTATGCTTATGCTTGCGCTTACGCTTGTGCTTATGTCACAAGTGTGAACATCATTATGCTTATGCTTACGCTTACGCTTGTGCTTATGTCACAAGTGGAACATCATTATGCTTATGCTTACGCTTACGCTTGTGCTTATGTCACAAGTGTGAACATCATTATGCTTATGCTTACGCTTACGCTTGTGCTTGTGTCACAAGTGTGAACATCATTATGCTTATGCTTACGCTTACGCTTGTGCTTATGTCACAAGTGTGAACATCATTATGCTTATGCTTACGCTTGTGCTTATGTCACAAGTGGAACATCATTATGCTTATGCTTGCGCTTACGCTTGTGCTTATGTCACAAGTGTGAACATCATTATGCTTATGCTTACGCTTACACTTGTGCTTATGTCACAAGTGTGAACATCATTATGCTTATGCTTGCGCTTACACTTGTGCTTATGTCACAAGTGTGAACATCATTATGCTTATGCTTGCGCTTACGCTTGTGCTTATGTCACAAGTGTGAACATCATTATGCTTATGCTTACGCTTACGCTTGTCTTATGTCACAAGTGTGAACATCATTATGCTTATGCTTACGCTTACGCTTGTGCTTATGTCACAAGTGTGAACATCATTATGCTTATGCTTGCGCTTACGCTTGTGCTTATGTCACAAGTGGGAACATCATTATGCTTATGCTTGCGCTTACGCTTGTGCTTATGTCACAAGTGTGAACATCATTATGCTTATGCTTGCGCTTACGCTTGTGCTTATGTCACAAGTGTGAACCAGGCTTTAAGCAGGGAAGCTGTCTGGGATCCTTAAATAATAATAATAATAATAATAATAATAATAATAATAATAATAATAATAATAATAATAATTGAAACTTATATAGCGCATTTTTCATGCCAAACATGATCAAATGCGCCTTATAATTTAATAAAATGATTAAAAATAAATGAAATTTACAAGTAATTATGATTAAAAATTAATTAATGTATAAATAATAATAATAATAATAATAATAATAATAATTACAAGGTAAACAATAAATATTTGATGAATTAAAATGTATAAGATTTACAAATTAGACTTGAGCGCAGCCTTCGATACAGTTGATCACGGTTTACTTCTGCGTAGACTTCAAACTTCATTTGGAATTTCTGGAGCACCATTAGATTGGTTCACCTCGTACTTGATGGCCAGAAGACAACGTGTTTCTATTCCCGGCGCCCTCTCCGACAGTTGCTCTGTTGATTGGGGTGTTCCACAAGGATCCTGTCTAGGTCCCCTATTATATATCATCTTCTCTTCAAAACTATTCCATATAATTGAACGACATCTTCCAGACTCTCATTGCTATGCGGATGATTCACAATTATATCTTTCCTTCAAGCCTGACGTGTTGTTTAGCCAACAAGACGCTACATTTGCCATGCAAAATTGTATAAAGGACATACGCTTGTGGATGGAACACGACAAACTCCTTCTCAACGATGAAAAAAACGGAATTTCTTATCATAGGAACCCGACAAATAAGTCTGGACACACTGGAGAAGACACTTCTTCGCGAAGATTGTAAAACAGTTTTGCGATATCCATGTTGTCTTCAGCAAACAAGCGAGAAAATACGTTCAATGGCGTCTTGTTCTCGTGACTTTCTATGGGGGGGGGGGGGGGGAGGGAGGGGGGAAGGGGGGCTTTTATGTGCGAACTTCAGTGGTGTCACGCGAGTTTTATTTCAGTCACTTACAATTGAAATCTGTCTCATGAAATGCGATTTATGCAAAGAAGCATATTTGCGTTTTCATAGACCTACAGCTTTCCTATGCAAAAGCTAAAATTAACATGCATGCTGCCAAAGATCATTAAATGTGTTAATTACATTGATTATGGATGCGTGTAATATATTCAAACTGTACTAAATAATTGATTTATATCACTTAGTTCAACTATTGGGACATTATTTTTTGGACCGATTCTGTTGTAGTTTAGGAATGATAGAATACGCAAGAAAAAGGATTTCCTAAAGAACATATTTTCCTCAGAAAACGGAATTATCTTGGGAACTAAGACCATCACTGAGACCATCGCACGAACATACCTTATTATAGAAATAAACGCTTCATGAAATTGACGCGAACGTGTAAAATTCGCGTTAATTTAATTCCAATCAAGGACGTAAATAAACATCTGCGCCCCATCTCGTTAACGCCCGTTCTCTCTAAGGTGGCGGAGGAGTTTGTTGTTGCGAATTACTTGCGACCATCAATTCTCAAGAAAATCGGAGACAACCAATTTGGAGCTATCCCAGAATCCTCAACAACGCATGCGCTAATCAGTATGGTGCACTCCTGGACCAAACACACGAATGGCTCAGGATCCACCGTCAGGGTCGTCTTATTCTATTACCGGAAGGCTTTCGACTTGATAGACCACACGCTTCTCGCTGGGAAACTGCTTGCCCTGAACATGCCGATTGGCGTATCGTATTGGATCATCGATTTCCTTACAGACCGCACGCAGAGAGTCAAGTTGGGAGAAGAATGGTTGTCTGAATGAAGGAATGTACCGGCAGGGGTGCCACAGGGAACCAAGTTCGGGCCGTGGCTGTTTATTCTTATGATTGATGACATCAACACCAGTAACACGGAACTGTGGAAATACGTGGACGACACAACTATTGCAGAGTGTGTTGACAAGAAGGAAGTTAGCCGTATCCAATCTGATGTGGAGGAATTAATCGCTAAGTCTAACCAAAACAAGTTTCAGCTAAACGAGTCGAAGTGTAAGGAACTACGAATCTCGTTTGCTAAATCAGCCGTGGACTTTGCTCCCATTGTCATCAACGGGAAAACAATAGAGGTAGTGTCCACTGTTAAGTTGTTAGGTCTAAATATATCATCTGACCTCCGGTGGAACTGTCATGTTGCAGAAATAAGTAAAAAAGTAGCGAGCCGGTTATATTTTCTTAAACAACTGAAGCGAGCGAATATTCCCGTCAAAGATTTGCTAATCTTTTATTTGACCTGTATACGCCCAGTAATGGAATACGCATGCCCGGTGTTTCACAACGCGCTTCCCGCATATTTATCCGCTGAGCTAGAACAGCTACAGAAGCGCGCTTTGCGAATTATTTTTCCGTTTGTTCCATATAGCGACGCATTACATCAAGCCAACTTGGAGACGCTCTCTCAACGCAGGCAGTCTATCACAACTAAGCTTTTTGATTCCATCACTTGTAACCCAAACCATAAATTGCATGAGCTCTTGCCACCTCGTAACATTTGTGAATACAATTTAAGACGAAAGTGGAACTTTAATGTCCCCCTGGCTAAGACGAAGAGACTTACGAGCACTTTTATATATAGCAACTGTGATTAAATTTTTAGCTATATGTATATTAGGTGTATATAGGGATATGTGTATATTTTCTTATATCTCTCTTATATTTCTCTTACTTTTTATTAGATTTTATTATTGTAACGATTAATCTAATTCAGCCTTTGGCTGCGATTTTGATCTGAATAAACTATCTATCTATCTATCTATCTAATTTAAGTCGCATTAATTTTTGTCAGCTTTAATTTCCGCGTCATTTAAGCCTGGTTTTCACTAGCGACGCAAGCACAAATATTTTTTGTAATTTTTGTTTCAATTCTAGTTAATTTAAGTCGCGTTTATGCCGAATACCTTAATTAACACGAGTGTCTGAACCAGGCGTACGCGTCTGAACCCGACTTCCGAAGCCAACTCGCTGCTATGGAGGGCCGCGCACTATTTTCCCGCCAAAGTTCCCCAAAACTGAAAGCATGTTGTTGTGCATTCCGCGTACACCGTATTGTTTGTTCTTTTCATTCTGCTATCAGGAAAATTCTAAAATTAACCGCGGAGGTCTCAAAAGAATACGAATACTGTCATTTTACGTTGGTCCTCGTCAGGAATATTAAGCCAGGGCCCGTAAAATTACTGACCATTTGTTTTCGAAAAGTGTACACATATACACCAGCTTTATCTCATGAGCAGGTTTTGACAAAAAACAACCAAAGGGCTGTTTGAAGAAGCTCAAAGCTCCAAGGCGAAAATCGTTTGTAATATTCGTATTAAAACGTTTTAAGGGATTTTCGCAGTTGTAAACACAAGTTAAGCAGTAGCCTCCTACGCAGACAACTTAGCGTTCCTCACGCGTTGGGAGGAACGCGTGACGAGCCCTAAGACGTCTGCGTTGAGCAGAAAAAAAAAAAGAAAAAAACAAAAAAAGAAAGAAAGAAAAAAGGAAAATAACTGAATAAAGTAACATGAAACATGAAAAGTCTGGCTTGATGATCCATCGCATCTGTAATAATTCGTCCGTAGTTCTAATGGGATTTTTTATGTATCCACACGCAGTCAAGGTTAAATAAAACTTAACCAGCATCTACATCGTTGTCACATTTATTACCATTCTTGTAATGGATGTAACAAGGTGTAAAAAATGTACAAACCCCATTGCCAGCACCGAGGTGTTTGTAACATGAACAAGAGCTGGACGAGTTCCTGCCCAGATAGCTATTTTGTTCAACCTCACCACTGTTTTCCCTCTTTATTTGAAAGGGCTTGAAAGCCGAGATAGCCCTGGGGACGAGGTTGATTTTCCTTCCTTGGAGGTTGGACTCACTTCCGCTTCACGCCGATTGACTTACGGAGAAAGCGGAAATACTGGTACCCTATTTCAGTATGCTCGTGGCTTGATATGGTGGGTGGGGTAAGGGTGTTCAAAATTACACTAGGAAAAGATTAAAATGAGGGATGGAGGGTGGATGATTACAAACCGCCTTCTTTTTACTGCACAGTCAAATTAACAACATCGGCGGATATTGAGACTGAAAACACTCACACCACAACAAAAAACTTTATTTAAGTCATTTGACGGCATTTTTCATACAAATACTCAAAATGACATCTAGAAAGTAAATAATTCTTTACTTTTTCATATCAGTGTTTTTAATTTACAACGGTTTCGTGTCTTTCATATCAGCATTCAGCTGCTCTTCACGGAAATACTCAAGAGTGAGCGGAAGGGGAAACGGAAAGAATAGGGGAGGGGTGGGAGGGGCTACCAGTTTTCTTAACACAAAAGGAACAATTGGCTTTGCCAACCGCCTATCTGAAATGGGTTTTCTGTAACAGAAACTTAAAATACAAAATTATCATTTTATCTTAACCTATGTCGATAGCCATTTGGCTACTGTGAAAAAAGCAAGAACTGAGACCACCGTGGGTTGCATCCTCAACTTGTTCGATTTTACCTATCAACAAATATGCAGACATGAGGTGCTACGAGGCAATGTCAATGCACCACATATATTACGTGTAGGTCATTTGGTTGTACAGTATTACTGACTGAAATACAGGCCAAATTTTAAGCAATTTTTCCAGGCCGCTCCAGCTGCCTCTCACGTTCTTGTTTAACTTCAAGTAACGGACCATCCCTGCTTAAAATGACAGTGCTCCCTCTGTACACAGCTGAAGTCTATGACAAGAATTTAGCATCTGATTCAGCAAGAAGGGCTTCCAAAGTCCTTGTCATTCCCTTCAGGGAAGAAATTCTGTTCACAGAGACAATAAAACATAGCTTAGTCAACTCAATGCTATCGTTTGCCTTTTTGTCGGACTAATATCAAACAATTTTCCGTTTTTTTTTTTTAGGACCTAAATTTTATAACTCCTTAAATTCCGAGATTGTCAACTCGTCCTCTCCTGTCTCCTTTCGGAAAACACTTAAGGCCTTTATTTGTAACAACTATTAGTAGTTTTAGATATAATGTGATTAAGTATTAGCTTTATTTGTAGCTTGTAACCTATTGTAATTGTATCCGTCGTCATGCTCTTTTTTCAAAATTTCATCTTGTAAAACAATAACTGAGGCCTAATTAACATAAGCTTCATAGTTTCCTTTAGGTCTCCCCGCCATTGTAACTTCTATCCATTGTATCTTTTTTGTTTTCCTTATAATAATGCTATTGTGGTTTGGCGAATAAATAAATAAATAAAAATGCTGAGGTGCATTCCACCTTAAGGGCCTCTTCATATGAGCCCAGTTGACCGGGCTGGCTTGGTTAGTGGGATGAATTTTATCATCTGTTCACATGGGAAATTACAACCCGGTTACCGAGATGAAAAGTGGTGACGCGACCATTCACACATGAAATTTAATGAAGACGTCTGGTGAGAATTTTTTACTTTTATCAGTTTTAGAAACCTCAAAATCCTTTATCTTTGCTTTAACTATCAAAAGAAATTATTCCGAACTATAAATAGAAGAAAAAAGAAGTCAAAATCAAATATTGTCTGTTCTACTGACGAAAATGCATTGCATCATTTTCATCCCAGTAACCGGGCTGGAGTGTTCATATGGCAAAAATTCCAGCCCGGTTACCGAGATCTCGGTTGGAAAAACCGAATACGCAGAAATTTGAATACGCAGAAATTTTTGCAAAGCATTTAGAGGGAAGGCGAGATCTCGGGAACCGGACTAGCCCAGTCAACCGGGCTCACATGAAGAGGCCCTAAGACACAAGTTTGCGTGTACATAATTATAGATGTTCCAAGACTTCAAATCACTTAAACATGAGACATGCTTAATCAGTAAATTCAGTACTTCGCATGCAAAAGCTTAAATAATTTACAGATTTCCAGTACAGGACCACTACCTCTGCACTAATCAATCAATCAATCAATCAATCAATCAATCAATCAATCAATCAATCAATCAATCAATCAATAAGTCAGTTGGTCAGTCAGTCAGTAAGTGAACAATAAAATGGAAACAAAGAAAACTGATAAACCCTATTCACAGATTGAATCAATTGCAAGGAATACCACCTGCCAGAGAACAGACTACTGAACAGACACCACACATTTTATTCATACATTTAGTTTGTTAGTTTAGTTTACCAGTTTCAGCACTCAAACTCCTTCAATTTGACTTCTGACGGTCATTGTTCCTATGTGGTCTCATTGATCAGTGTGGTTCTTTAACGTCCCACAGAATGAATTAAGAAGAGTTGTGAGATGGGGCCTGTGGTTTATCGTTCTTACCCGAGAAGACTAGAAAGTCAAAACGTTTGTAACCAGTTGTAGATGTCACCACAAAGGCAGCACTTTCTCCTCCACTAGTTAAAGACCCTGAGTGCTATTGATAGACGTCATCACAAAGGCAGCACTTTCTCCTCAATTAGTTAAAGACCCTGAGTGTTGGTCTGGCCAGGGTTTGAACTCACGACCTCCCGCACTGTAGTCCAGTGCTCTATCAACTGAGCTACATGTAGCCAGTCGGTGGTTTACTTATTGATAGACTAATCAATGTTTACTACATGAAATGAATAAATAAATAATTGAAAAACTCACCTCCTGCTAGCAGTCTCGAGTCTCATTTCTAAAAACCCTGCCTCTGACTGAAGTTGAATTTGTTCTATTTTTGCTTTATCACTGTCATTGGCAAAGCCACTGCTGTCTTCCCAGAGTTTCTGCAACTGAAAGGGCACAGGACAATTTAATTTTTTCATTTTGACAGTGATATTAGGTTTAAAAAGCAATCACATCAGTGAAGTTCTTCTTAGAGAAGGCCGTCATGAGAGTATTCTACATGACTTGTATGTTAAGCACAGCTGAATAAACTATATCATTTGCATGGACTGGAAGAAACTGAGCTTAGCCCTGCTAAGAAAGTGACTGGACGAAACATCTGCCTGATTTGATCCCTTGATTTATACTTGACAGTTGCAACCCTGATGTTGCGGAAGTATACAGATGCTCATACCTGTCTGTCTACAATATCTGTTGGCCAGTTAGACAAGTGGGATGCAAGATTTCTATCCACGTATTTCCCTAATACTTGCAGATTAACCACAGGAACAGGAGGTTGGGAAACGGGGACTGGACTTGAAGCATTGGAAGAATGAGAAAGTGGACTTGAAGACAATAGATTACTGGCTGGTGTACTCAAGTTGGGAATCTGTGGAGAGAGGTGGTGAGGTGTGGGATCTTTAAGTGGTGATTGCTGTGTAAATACCACAGGGGAGCCAGGAGAACTGTGGTGTGGTCGGTCATCCTTCATGTGTAAAGGAACTGGAACTGGTGACACAGCTTGCTGTGCGAGTCCTGTGGTTGCAGAGAGTGCTGAAGCTGGCGGTGCTACTGTCAAAAAAGAGCAAAATTTTCTTTAAGTCAAACATCTCACAATGAAAACTGATGCATTATATACTGTAACAGAGCATACATGTAAGCTACAAGATATTTCACTTTTCTACAGAATCCTGTCACAAGTATGGTAAAAATGAAACCGAACACACAGCTGTAACGGTTTGGTTCAAACTTTAAAACATGCATTTTCATTACCCTCAATACCCTTGCCTAGTTTTTTAAAGAGCAGACAGGTTCATCCAAAAGTTAGTTGCTGTCCAGAGCATTAAAACTCTTTAAGGCCAATAACAGGGTTTTTGGTAAAGCTGGGCCACCAGGACCACGATAGACCACATTCGTATTCTTGGTATAGAACTGGATCAAGCAAGAAGAGGAGGTTCTTGCAGGGGAATACATTTACATAAGAAAATGTCCCCTGTTTAAGCCTTGTGTGAATGCTACTTCCAGCTCATTACGGTCTACGGCTATTATAATTTTTGTCCTGCCTATTTTACATGTTAGGCTAATGATATACATTTAATAACCCTTTCATCACCAAGAGGCCTCCCTTTGACAAGTAAAATAATAATAATAATAATAATAATAATAATAATAATAATAATAATAACGATTTATTAGTAGTACTTTCACAAGGTGGCTCTTCACCTACTAATTACAAATCTCAAATTAAGTCAAATTGACCTCATTAGCCAGAATAAAATCTACAAAGTCCCTCTTGGTGGTGAAAGTGACTAGGGTACAACTTCTCCCTACAATATCACTGCAAACTCAAAACATGCAGGTCATGAGAGAAAAGGAAATGATCAAGCCTTGATGTTTTAAAAATCCTCCCAACTGTAACTACAGAAATTAGTGGGAGAACAGCAAGGAGAATATCAATGTTGATGACCACAGTTAAGGGGAAAAAATCAATGTACTCCAATGTGATTTTGAATCTAATGTAATTTTTGTCACTGCAGAATCAACCACAGTGCTGGGACAGTGAAACAGGATGCACGTCTCAATTGACATCATTCCCCCTTAGGAAAGAAACACTAGGGATGGTCACTGCCAGAGTTTTTTTTTTTACGTCCCAAGTGGTTCTTTTATGTCCCACAGAGTCAGATTAACTGGAAGTACTGTGAGACGGAATCGTCCTTATCCAAGAAGACTAGAAAGTCTAACCATTTGTACAGTGTAGGTGTCATTACAAAGGCAGCACTTTCTCCTCAGTTATTTAAAGACCCTGAGTGTTAGTCTGACCAGGGTTTGAACCTGTGACGTCCTGCATGGTAGTCTGATGCTCTACCAACTGACATAACCGGTTGGCAGTTGCTGTGAGTGGGTTAAGCAACTTATCTCTCCTAACTGTGCATATATTGTAGTTGGTTCAATTTTTATTTTTTGATGTTATTGTGTATGAAAATGTATAATATTGAGTACAAAACAAAGGAAAATAAAAAAAAATTGAACCAAGTCTTATTTGACAAGACAGTGTGCACATAGCAGTGTAAGTCAACAGGCCACATAAGGCATACATGGAGTTTGTCAAACTTCATCTTAGCTTTACATTTCAGAGGAACAAACTAATTAAATACTACTTACCTCCTGCGTACGGTTGCTGGATGTGGGCTGCTGCTGCTGCAGCTGCTTGTGCCTTGAGAAAAGAAATAAAAAAAGCCATGTTATTATACATCAGTAACAAATAAAACACAAAGGAAATTTCAGTTCTCAATTTGCACTTACATGAAACCTTCATTTTCGGGGCATCTATCAAGTGGACAGAATCATCAATAATTTTATGTAAATTATTCAAGGAGTGTGAATCATCGAAACCATGTTTGCGAAGCCATGTGGTCACATGATAGATTACCAAGTTCTTAGACTTTTACAAAGGAATAATTTGACAGAACCTGCTGTTGTACACTGTTAAATTATGTTCTCTCAATTTTGCCACTGAAGGTGCACTGCATGGATGTATAAAATCATTTGTGCTCATAAAATTCTTTTCACGTGAGATACCTTGCTGGAAGGCACATGTACTGCTAGAACACAAACACAAACCTCTGACATCTTGCGTTGCTGCAGCACTAGCGTAGCCTGTTGAAGTGGATGAAGAGCTGGTTGAGGTGAAACCTGTGTATTATACATCACTGGCTGTGGAGATGGCGCTTGCACTGCTAGAGGTAATGGTGCGGTACTGACTTGCTGTGCCACTTGTACATGTGGTACAGGTGGTCCACTACAATTCACATGAGTATACTGTCTATAATCATTCATTTGGGGCTGTGCTCCTTGCTGTGTAAAACTGTATTGTTGCTGTGCAAAAGGGTACTGCTGGGGTGCTCGTGGAGCACCTGTGCTTGGCACTTGGGGAAATAAATTCTGTGCTAGTGGTACTCCATGTCTTGGGGGGAACTGCAGTGAAGGCTGAGGGTAAAGAATTTGAGGAGATGGGACTCCATGGTGCTGGGATACTTGAGGCGAGACCGCAGTTATTAAATTTGGTGAGGGAGTGTGTGAGGATTGGTCGTACATATTGGTGCGTGAAGATGGCGTGGTTGGTGGTGAAACATCTTGTAGGCTTCCTGCAGGTGAAACTGAAACAAAAATGGACAATTATTAATTATAATTATGAGAAGACAAAGGAATGTGCAGTTCCAGAAAATATCCATACCCCCCCACGGAAGGTCGTTGGAAATTCCGAAGGGGAGGGGGGGATCAGAGGCTAAAATTTCCGAGGGTAGTGGGGGGCTCAAGTCTAAGCTTTTTCCAGAGGGTGGCAAACAGTTCGTAACGAACGAAATAATGCTTACGTAAATTGTTTTCACGATCAAAAAAGGAATTGAAATAAATAAATTACTTCTCTATTCACCTGGGCTTAAATGTGCCTGGCCATTAATGTTTGTGTTCTCGCTGCGATTTTCCTGTCATTATCCCCAGAAGAATGTGGCCTCTCGTGCACTAAACCGAACCGATACAAAATGGCCGACAGCAAAATTTGATCTCCAGATCCCTGGCCGAGTGCCTCGTACTCATACCCATGCTTACGCCACTTTCGTTTACCTGAGGTCACCCGAAAAGTAACAAACAAACACAAGTACATTTGCCGAGACAGCACAATTTATTACACAATTTTTAACAAGGCTCAGCGAAAAGCCGAGAAAAAAGATATCTTACGCATGCAGCGAGCCGTGGCTCACTTTGCAACAAAGCTTAGAAACGTAGAAACTTGGAAACTTTAACTTTGGTGCTAAATTAAGCGATTACACACATGCATTTTTATTTATCGTTCAAGCAAGGACTTAGGTTGCAAAAAATCAGTGTTCTCATATTTAAAAAGTTAATAGTAAAGCAATTCCATTAATCTTCGGAATTCAGTTCAATCATCTTCTGTGCTAGCATCACTTTCTTCCCCGCTCTCTTCTCTTTCGCTAGAAGTCGACTTGCGTTCACTTTGGCCCAAATCCTGTTGTTCCAACAGTTTTCTTCTAGCGTCCGTCGCAACCTTCTGAAGGCTCGGCTGCTCATCCAGTAATTTTACATGCGGACGATGCCACGTCGCTTGAACGTTCATAAAAGCTAAGGTCAACGATGTCAGATCAAGGTATAAATTATATCACAAGTTAATTAGCACAAATTATGGCAGACAAGCAAGGTAAAGTATAGATGAGACAAATTAATCCGATTCCTTTTTAAATGTTGTCAACTGGGTTTTCCAAAAGTTTATGTTCGCGTTTAGCACGCCAGTCAAATTTTATAGATAGTTATATATAGTTACCGTTTTTGTGACATGATCGAGAGTGTTAAGTACTTGAGGAAATCAGGCATTTAAACTACGCAACAACAAACGCCTTTTGCTGTATTTTAAATTAATTAATATTGCTGGAAGAAATCAAGCATTGTTAAGATTTTTTTCCACGTACATCAGTAAAAGGATAAATCTTAAATAACGTAGTAAAGTAATAAAAAGAATTGATTGTACCTCTGTTAGCCGTCAATTTTCGACATTTAAAACGACTTGAAACTTCCGAGGAGTTCTGAAATGAGGGTAAAGAAAAAACGGAAATTCCAGAGGGGAGGGGGGGTCTTCACAAACCCCTCTGGAACGGAAATTCCGAGTGGATGGGGGGGTTAAAACGAAAAAACCTTCCGTGGGGGGGGTATGGATATTTTCTGGAACTGCACAATGTCATTTTGACCTATGTTAAATAAAAAATAATCGAAGATCAAATTTAACCTGCAACTTAAACACCAATTAATAATAATAATAATAATAATAATAATAATAATAATAATAATAATAATCTTTATTATGCTTTTGTCAATGTACACACTTTTTATTACAATCTAGAAAATTTACAAAATGTGGTAAATCTCAACTTAATAAAAACAATGGGCAAGCTAGGAAGCTAAATACTACTACTACTACTACTACTACTACTACTACTACTACTACTACTACTACTACTAATAATAACATTCTTTACTGCTGCAAAAGGCATGACTTATTATGTAACCATAGCAAAGGTGATCTTTTAATGTGAGAAGATTACAAGTTATTGTCATGTGTGAAGATATCACGTTTTTGTTGAAAAGCTCACCTGGTATTTCATTGGTGTGTATATAAAAAAATCAGCGATACTACACATTAAAACATCCAATAAGAGATTTATTATCAAACTTTCAAACTTGTATTGCAACCAGAGAATTTATAGAAAGAAAAACTTTCTTCTTCTTCTTCTTCTTCTTCTTCTTCTTCTTCTTCTCATTATTTGAAAGTCTGACAGGTTTAGAGTATGCATTATCTTACCGATTGTTTCTCCTCCAACATTTGCCACAACAGGAGCAGACCTAACCACAAGAGGGCAATTAATGAACACAAGGTCAGAAAAATTGTTCACTGCTAAGATGTAATACAAGCAGAAAGATCTTCCTCAAGCACACAGCACCCACCAGAGGCAAAACAACATTCTCATGACTGAATTGTCACTTGCTGAGATTTTGAGATACAATTAAGAATTTCCTGACCTCATGAAAAATTCCTGAAATTTCATGATATTGAAAGAGAAATTGTTTTCCCTGTCTTAATCCTCCTTCTGTGTCAACTTTCATGGACTGGATAAAATGCAATGCAGCTGTACTTTACATATTTCACTGCTGAATAGTGGCTTAAATATAAATGAATGAAGTTTATTTGCCATCAGAAGCTTTTACACTGTATACTACAAAGCAGGGTTTTCGTTTTCCTTGTCAAATGGAGTTGCAGTCAACTTCAGCAAAGTAGACAGAGACTATGGGTGCACAAGCAAAAATTATTACTGAACAACAGTGATTCTTTGGCGTGCAGCTGCCGGCAACTGAGCTGTTCACAGGCAATGAAAATCACTGGTCACCGCCCAAAAAGGAGAACCCTGACAAAGGCTAGTGGGGCAAAGCAAATATATAAAACAAATAATTCACATGATATAACAATGTCAAGAAACCTGACTGGCAGGAGGTGAACTTGTTGGCTATTTACAAGAGTAACAGAGCTTAAGTAGGCCTTGAACATTGGGCCTCCACATTGCAAGTCCATTGCTACTAACAAATCAGCCACCCTGACCCCTGGATAAAAAAATAATTATCCACTCTTTGAACAGCTGGGGCCAGAAGTGGACATCTCTCCTAAACTGCCACCCGGCTATGGTGGAGGTGGGCATGTTGAAGATGATGATGATGACAGTAGTAATACTATGACAACAAGAACATTCAGGTGTCCACATGAGGTGTCCACTGACAACGTGATCAAAGGACTATCTATATCTCACCTATAAACAATGGTGGGAAGAGCTGCTGTGTGTACTGAAAATGTCTTGACCACCTGATGTCCTCTGTCATTCTCATTAAGTCTCTGTGCATCCTTTCTCTGTTCATTGAAGGAGTTTCTAGACTCAGTGTGGTTGCCATCTCGCTTGTCGCCAGAGCTATGATGATCTCGGTGAACACTCTTTGAAGGTGACACATCTGGAATGAAAAAGTAATATGTTCAATATGTGATGAAAATAATGTTCAGAGGTGTAATGCAACTTAAGTCCCCTTCAAATGTATTTATTTTCAAACAAGTTTTTTTCGTCAGTTAGACCTACTATCTACAGAATAATATGACGGCTCACTCATCTAATCGAGTGCCTCCAAGACCTCCACCTATCCTAGTCTCCAAGTGGCCTTAACCTTTTTTATAAGAGTGAAGACTGATGCACAGCCTCTCACCAGAGTTACATTTAAATTTGCTTTGCTTCCTTTAGAACTTCCATGTGCACCTATGGCCTAATGAACATTGAGGTAAAAGATAGACTGGAGATTAATGATGCAGTGATGGTATTTAAATGCCTGGACAATCTTGCACCTAAATATTTATGTGATCAGCTGCAAATTAGAACCTCTGTATGTACTAGGGTAACACGATCTGCAAACAACCTAAATATTCCTCATTTATTGCCTGGTAACTGGACAGCTGTGCCTTGCCTATAGAGGAGTTAAAATTTGGAATAAATTAAGCAACGACCTGAGGACTTTAACTAGTTTAGATACATTCAAACAGTGTATATTTAGAGAATATTTAAGTAAAGCACGTTAATATAATTGTGACCCTCCACGGGAAAACAGGTAAAAAGGTGAATGCATGGGCACACCAAAATGACACGCTAAACAACAGGCAGTGAGCAAAATGTAGTGCAATAACCGTTTTCCCTGTATTCCCGTAGAGGGTCACATATGTGATATGAGTGATATATAAATCTGTTACTGTTACCATAGACTTCTTTCAACATGTGCGCAAAAAACAGAGCAAAAGCTTCCTTGAGACACTCACATTTGCTTGGTTTTGAAGAGGCCAGGTGCTCTCGATGGAGGGCTGGATCTCCTCGGCTCTCACGTCCATCCTTTGTTCCAGCCAGATCTCGTTTTTCCCTTTCCTTTCTCTCTTTCTCTCTTCTCTCTCTGCTCAGAAGAAATAATATAAGAAGCACAATGAGTGGGTTTGTATAAGAAAACAAAGGTGGGTAAAAAAGAACACTCCTTTAGTACCGCTCTAAACTATTGCCCATTTACCGCAACTTTGCCTCAGTGGATTTATTTTTTTATTTATTTATTTATTTATTTATTTAATCACTTTGCCAGAGACCTGGCAGGGACACTACAACAGCTTGCGCCAATTACTGTAGGCCCGTAACTGCAAACCCTCCCCCATAACCACATTCAAGTAGAGATAGACCACCACACCGGGGACTACGTCCCCTACTCTTTTCGAACAGTGCGTGGGTTCTTTAACGTCCCACAGAATCAGTTATGAAGAGTTGTGAGACGGGACCTACGATTTATCGTCCTTATCCGAGAAGACTAGAAAGTCTAACCATTTGCAGATGTCATTACAAAGGCAGCACTTTCTCCTCAATTATTTAAAGACCCTGAGTGTTGGTCCGGCCGGGGTTAGAACCCGCGACCTCCCGCACGGTAGTCCGGTGCTTTACCACTGAGCTAACCGGTCGGCCGGTCGGATTCGCGGCTCTGTGCCTCGGTTCAACCTAGGTAAAACTTCGTCTAACCAATTCGAAAACCTTAGTTTTGCCTCGGTTTTTTGCGGTTGACTTAGGCCGTGGTAGAGTCGCGGTAATGAAAGGACGCGGCTGTACTGAATAGGCAATTGTATGCTTTGTTTTAAGGTCTCTTCATAGCGACAAAGAGCAAACTTTCACAGTGAGGTGTCAAAAATTTTACACGAGTCATATTTCATTATGTGAATGAACACTTACATAGTTTAGCTAAGGAAAGGAAGGACAAGTGAAACGTGTGTGTTTGGGAACATAATATTTTAAAGCAGTAATAAACTTGTGTGGAAAAACATTTTCATTTAAGCGCAAGTCTTATACTTTGGTTCATTACAGAGGGATTTGATTGCGACGATTCGACAGCTTCAAACATGAGTAAAATATTTACATGCTTTTAGACTTATTTTTCGATCGACAAATGAAAAAAATCTAAAACGAGTTTATAACTTTTGCTAATTTTCTTGGTGTAATGTTAATGCTATATGAACAGCTTCAAAAGCAGAAACTTGATGTGAACCTGTTGAGAATGAAATCCTTCATCGAAGAAAAAAACATCCTATGTACGTCGCAATATGGCTTTAGACAAGGGCATTCAACGGAACACACGATGCTTGACATTGTCAGTAGAATTCAGTCAAATATGGATGCAGGGGCGCTTTCTTGTGGTGTTTTCATTGACTTGAAAAAAGCTTTTGATACAGTTGATCACAGTATCCTTCTCCATAAACTGGACTTTTACGGTTTTCAGGGGACAATCAATGTTTGGTTTAGATCTTATTTACAAGATAGAACACAAATTACAGTTGTTGATCAAAGGTCGTCTAACAAGTCTAGTGTTACGTATGGGGTTCCCTAAGGTTCCGTGCTTGGACCTTTACTTTTTCTTCTGTACGTCAATGATATATACTCCAGCTCAAACAAACTTAACTTTTATCTGTTTGCTGACGACACCAATATTCTCTACTCTCATAAAAATCTGAAGTCCCTTGAAAATGTAATGAATTTTGAATTGAACAATGTATTTCAGTGGTTAACGGCGAACAAATTGACACTAAACCAAAACAAATCAAATTTTGTTATCTTCTGCCCGTATCGGAAACGTCTTCCCTTTGCCCCGAAGATTTGTATCCTTAATCACCAAACAATGACATTGACGTATTTGGAATGTAAAGAATGTGTTAAATATCTGGGAGTCCTCATAGACTATAAACTGTCGTGGAAGAATCATGTCGATTCTATAGCCTTCAAAATTAGTGATACCGTAGGACTGCTGTCAAAATTAAGACATTTTGTTCCACATCACACACTTGTCAATATTTACAATTCCCTTATTACTCCTTATTTGCGTTACGGTTTAATTGTGTGGGGCCAAGCCAGTAAAACCGATTTAAATAAGCTCTTAATTCTCCAAAAACGTGCCCTTCGTTTTATTTACTTCCCTGATAGACGTGATCACGCAATTCCTTTATTCTTGAATGCTCATATTTTACCTATAAATTTTACGTACTACAAACTACTAGCCGAAACAATGCATGACATAAGTAATGACCTTGTGCCGTCAAATCTGAAAGACCTGTTCGTTCCTACTGCCCAAATCCATTCTTACAAGACACGAGCCTCGGTCTCTAAGAATTTCTACATACAGACATCAAATACTGAAATTAAGAGGCAGTCCTTTTCAAGAATTGGTGCAAAACTGTGGAATGAGGTACCAACTAAGTTAAGGGCTCTCCCTAAAGCTACCTTTAAAAAAAAGATACAAATGATTTTGTTAAATATACTGGAAAATGAAGATCCTTATAAAGATTTAGAATCCATCGTATCAAAACTTCATTTTTACTCTTCATAGCTGTACATCCTTATTTTCCGATCCTGTTTTGTCCCAGATACTTCGAATTTGCTATGTAACCTTAATGAACTAGTGCAATACGATTTTCTCTTAAGTAGTTCTTCTTTTGCCTTTTTTGTAATACGTTTCTTTTTCCTTTAAACAAAGGTTAGCAGATTTTTATTTTTCCTGGCCTGCCTCAATTAGCCTCCGCTACCTGCGGTACCAGTCTGTTATTACTGTATCATGTGTGACCTCTCACGCGAAAACGTAAACAAACAGGTTCTGTGCACGGGTGAAACGCACGGCTACTGAACGGGTAAGAAATGAGTCATCAACCCGTTTGAAACGCATGATACTGAACTGTGAACGGCTCATTGAAAATTTCAAACGAGTTGCTATGAACCCTGAACGGCTGATTAAAAAATTCGCACGGATGGTCATGAACGACTGAACGGCTCATTGAAAATTTCGAACGAGTAGCTATGAACGCCCAGACGGCTCGTTGAAAATATATTGATGGGAGGTCATTAACAAGTAAGCAGCTCACGTAAACATTGCAAATTTAGAGACCATGAACGGAAAACTTCGAACGGATAGCCGAGAACCGGTGACTGACTGAAGATCCAATACAAGGGAAGGCGAATGAAAAATAATTATATCCGAGACTTTGCGAGACATTGAGACTAATATATTTCCTGCGAGCCCGAGACTTTCCCAGCTTTGCAAAAGAAATCGACACGCCAAGATGACAAAGTGAAAAGATTCGAGACTCCAAGACCTGTGAAATTTGACAAAAATTCTGCGAGACACTTATTCAGTTGAAAAACCATTTGCCACCCCAAATACAAAAACTTGTTTTGAACGAACGTCGGTGAACTCGTAACCAGGCCTTGCGCACGGTATTGGTTACCAATCCCCAATTACTGACAATGTTCGACTTTTAGCCGTTATTTTTTTTTGCTGTGGAGGAATTGCCTAGAAAACTAAAACATAAAAGTTTCTCTATTGTGTCAACTATTTATTTTGATGTTTGTTTTGCTTTTCCCTTGCTTGGTCTGCGTGTAACAACACAGCAAAGTTAGCGGACTCATCAAAATTTTTGTCGGGGGCGTTACATTTTCATCCGAAACCATGCACTTTCGGTTTCGTTTCCAGCGTTTGTAGCGTTTAGAATTTGCTATCGTTCGTTTGGTTCGCGGCATCTATCATTTGAAACGATTACAAGAAAGCGTTTGAAACGTTTAAAAGCCGGAGAAGGTTTCAAGCGTCCGAAGCGTTTCAAGCGTTCAAATGGTTTTGTGCGGTGGTGAGACTGTTGTGTGTTTCAGGAAAGCGATGCTTTTTCTCCGATTGAATTGCCACTCTGCGGTAAAAAATTCTTTTTTTGCAGAGTGTCTTTTAATTTCTTTGCGAAAGCGAAATCAGGCGGCTATAAGTACGAGTCACACTCCTGAGGTCAACATGCGAGTTCCGAAACACATCACGTGCTAGGCAACCGGGTGATCATATTTCATCATTCGGCGGATTTGACGGCACTATGATATTTTTTCGAGTATTTTTGCCGGCATTGTTTACCTATTTGCTACGATGAAAACATTAACTAACAGCGCTTGTTTAAAGCCAAACAAAAAAAGTAATTTTTGACTAAATTTCACGTTCTTGGAAAAGCCGGTTGAAAGCCGAACAGGAATTTGCATATTCCGTGATGTTTATCTGACCTTTGTGAGAAAATTCTGAAGTATTCGGTTAAAAAACAAAGCAAAAAATCAGCAAGGAAAATCTTGAATCTTGTCGTGGCATTTCGTTCTCACATGGGCGTCTTCATACAAGAAATAACCTCACCGGTCAAAAGAAAATAATTATTGCTCCTTTCATTTTCGATTCGAGTGTGTTATGATCAGATAACCTCCAGCCCTTCGAGCTGATCAATTACAAGTCTATTCAGTTTATGGTTATTCGAAAATAGAACTTTAGTCTATTCATTTACGTTAAACATTCTCCGAAATATTGATATCAGTGACTCTTGACGAATTCGCCGACAGGGACGTGCAAACTTTCCGAAAATTGCGACGTGAAAAGGTTTGAAACTCAGACGGACAATATAAAGACCCATCGTATGAACAGCTGGGGCCTCAATCAGAAATATATGACTTGCTTGAAAGCTTCCATTCATTCTATTCGAACGATTCAAACGAAGCAAGTCGAGTGCTATTTATAAACTATCGAAACGTTTCAAACGAAACGAACCAAACGAACCAAACGAACCAAACTATCGATCAAACTATGCAAACGCTAGGCGAAACGCACGCTTTGCATTTTGACCCTTTTGTCGAAATTTAGCTTGAAAATTACCTATGTAACGCTGAAAAAATCACTTAAACTCTAAAACTATTTAGTTTCCGTTTATGAACTTTTTCGAGGGGATTGTTCAACTAATGTGCATCTCGATTTTCGTGGATTTGGGGTCAAATTTTTCGTAAAAGCAAAAATTGTCTCAAAAATCACAATCACGTTCACTTTTGTTTTTATCGCTAATTTTTGAGTACGGTTTTTTATTTTGTTCTTAACTCAAAATGGAAAGGAATTTCAATGCTTTCTTTTTGCCAGCTAAATGCACATGAAATTTCATTTCCATTCCTGTTTTCAAACTATTACAG
>JAEMWC010000641.1:312500-417500 GCA_016490735.1 Pachyseris speciosa
TTTTTTTAGCTGCATCATTGAGTTTACAGTGATTCAGTCTTTTCTTTTTTTCTCTGTTATAATCCCGTGTGATTGAATACAGAACAGTGTTTTAATAAAAGCAACGTTTTTTTTTAAAGCAGAAAACTTGTCCGTCACGCGTTTCTGTCTGGGTTTGGTAATCTTGTCGCCACGTTTAGTTCACACGTCGGCGTCTTCAGATATGAAATAACCTCACCCGCTCCCTTCATTTTCAACTCATGTTGCAGCACTGTTCAACGCTCCACAGTTTCTGATGAACAAAACTTGAGGACACTAAAGAGTGCTCAATGTTTTGTTTTTGTTCTCTATGGCTTTTGCACGGCACAAAAACAACCGGTGACATAAAGTCTGACAAATGAAACAATGAATTCAATCCTAACCAGCGTGTTTTATTTATGTTACAGTGATATCTCTGGTCCCACAAGGCGCACAGAGAGGACTGAAATGGCAAAATACTGTCCTTACACGCTGAATTTCGGTTACAAAAGTGCTTATGATGCGCCGTTTATTGATGAGTAATTTCTTTACAATCTTATTTTGCAAGTGTCGACAAGCATGAATTTGTGGTGTCACGACAAACAAAAATCGCGGGTTCTACGGACGTCCTCTACTTCGAACGGATGGAGGATTTTTATGAATGGCTGATCGATGGCGTTCAAACGAGTGCAGATGTTTTCTACATGGGTACCCAAGCCGTGAGAACGGATGGAAACTTTTTTTGAACGGCTACCCAAGTCGTTTGTACGGATGACCCAAGCCATTCGAACGGGTAAGAAACGACTGGTGAACGGAATTCCGTTCTAAACGGGAACTCGTTTGTTAACGTTTTCGCGTGAGAGGTCACATGTGTGAAAATGTAATAAAGTTGTCTTGTCTTGTCTTGTCTTGGCGAATACTGCGTTAATTATCTCCGTCGCCGGGCTCCCTCGCTAGCTCACAGGTAAACAGTTGGGATACATAAAATTTTAGCGAATGGAAAATAACTGGAATTTCGAAGAACACAAACAAGCAATTGCACACTAAATGCTTACATTTAATATGGCCACAGATCACTTTATAAAAGGACACAGAAACCATGATCTGTTTGCTGGATGAATCGAGAGTTCGCGCCAAAAATTTGCATACCTTGAAACAAGATATTTACGTATTTGCATATGGTAATGCAACGCGCATTTTGTTAGTCGAAGTTTGAGGTTCGAAATTATTTTGCTCGATGTGTAGCTGCTCAGAACGAAGACGAAATAAAGGAGCTATATTTTTCAGAGACTGTCCAAGATCCAAAATCTTTTGACCTTGAAAATCATCGGAGGCGTATTTCACGGGAGATGATTATCGTACTTCTTGCTGCGTGATACGGTTCGTTGAAAAAGGAACCCTCGCACCACAACAAATTTGTTACCTAAGCATCCAGTTGAGTCAAAACGTAAAAGTTGGAGAATGAAAGCAAAGCCTTTTACACAGCAACCACGAAAAGGCTTCGAGTACATGAAGATTCCCACAACGGCTGTCTGGATCTTTCTCACTTTGCCATCTCAACGCACATGGAAATGCTATTCTTATCAGATAATTCATAAAACAACAATTGTTGTTACTTTTGCAAAACTTTGCGCTCAGTAATCAACTGTAGTTGTAATAGCAATTGTCTTGTAAATTAAAGCAAACTAACGAAACAAGTTTTCAATCATCACTTGATCATGGAAGAATGCGGATAAAGAGCAACATTTTATTTTAAGTTTCCTCGCCATTAAAAACGATCTACAGCTGTACCAATTGTTTTTTATTGCGCCGACATATCTTTGAGGAAGAAGCTTATCGTATTGAACATTAAGCAGTGAAAGCAGGAAAGGTAAGACGAGAACTTCTGTTACTACGAGAAACTTTGAAAATTAGTGTGATTCAAACTAAGGCCCCGTTTATATGGAGAAAAGTTGTCCAGGGTAAGAGGGTCACCCTCCCAGCCGAGTCAACTTTAGCGAGCGTTTATATGAGAGAAAATTGACCCTTTTGCCTGAGCCAGCAGCACTCGAGCATGCTCTGATTGTCTCACCTTGACCCGAGTTGACCCGGCTAGGCAAGCCAAAGTGTTTATATGGAGAAACATTGGCTTGGCTAGGTGAGCCAAAGTGTTTATATGGAGAAAAGTTGGCTCAGCTAGGAGGGTGACCATACCATTGAAAGAGGGTGGCTAGGAGGGTCACCCTTCTAGCTGAGCCAACTTTTTGTTTCTCGTGTAAACGGTTCCCCAAGTTTTGTAAGGAACAAAATTTTAACAATACATTCACAATAGTAATTAGTTAGTATTGTCTTTTACTGAGGCATTACCGCGGCAAATTCACGGCGGCTTTCGGTTGCTTTTGGTATTGCCGCACTTTTGGTTTCGGTGATTCTGTGGTGAATTCGCGGAAAACAACATCGGCAAAGACGAGGTTTTACCGCGTGCTAATGGGGTGATAGTTTAGAGTGGTACTGTAAAATTCCTAATTTCCAAATAAAATACACTTGTTGCCAATCAAAGATTGCCCAGAAAACAAACTTGGAAGTAAATTTTACAAATTCGCAGTGAAATTTGATCCTGTTGTCACATTGGCAAATTTGATATGCACTGCAAGAATTTCAGTTTGTTTTTGTAGATCATGAATTTAAGACAAAGAAAAACAGACAATAAGCTTTTCTACATAAAAATTTCTTCAGATAAGCCTGTGTTTATGCCTGAAAAGCAAAATTGTTCAATTTTCGCCTCAAGTAAAACTGTGACAGCAAACGAAGTGAATTTCACGAGTCCCTTTGAAGCACAATTCATGACTGAACTGAGCATGTTTTCCGCAAATTTTGCTAAAGTTGCTTTGAATATGACAAATTAAAGATAAAGCACCGTAAAATTTCACATTCAAACCAGTAATATTTAGGAAGGTAGATTCCCAGAAGTGCTGAAACATTTTGAAGAAAGTCTAAAATTCTTGCGATGATTTGAAGTGACTCGTGAAGGGACATGTTTGTCCGCCTTGCTAAAACCACAATCTGTCCTTGAAGAAGGATTTCTTCGATGTGAACTGACTGATTTCCAATGTTTAATCCATCAAGTGTGCCTTATATCTTTTTCTTTCGATTTACACTTTTGAAAGCTGTATTTCCCTTCTGTAAATGGCACACTGCTATCTTGAAAATTCACGCAGAGAAGAAGTGCTGACCATTTTGATTTGAAATTTGATTGTGCGTGTGCTAAAACCTTTCTCTCTACCCACTCCCCATAAAACTTAAAATTAATATATGCACAGTTAGTGGATTCTGATTGGTTTATCTTTCCTGAAGACAATAATAATAATAATAATAATAATAATAATAATAATAATAATAATAAAGGGGAGGAAAGTGAAATGGTATGATCACAAGCCTCAGCATGTGCTTGAATCAGAGGCAGTCAAGTTGCTGTGGGATTTTAAGATCCAGACAGACCATCGAATCGACCACAACAAACCAGACATTGTTGTTCTCGATACGCAGTCAAGATCATGTCTTATAATAGGTGTAGCCTGCCCCTTCAACATCAGGGTCAAGAACAAGGAGCAAGAGAAAGTTGAAAACTATCAAGACCTTAAACGAGGAATTGTGCGTGCAACTTTCACAAAGTGAAGATCACTCCAATCATTGGGGCTTTGGGGACTGCGCCTAAGTGATTTATTAAAGGTCTTGGGGCTTTAATAGAAATGACAAGTGCATTCGATCTGTTACAGAAAGCATGTCTGCTAGGGTCTGCAAGAATACTCAGGAAAGGTTTGGATACTTAATTGGACTGCATGGGTGATGTTAAAAGTGAAATGGTGAAGGGTTTCCCAACAGTCTGGACACCTCAGGTCTCGGAAGGAGGCCAGATGCCCACATAGACTTTCAGCTAACAGAGAACGCTGTTATAAATCAATAATAAGAATAAGAATAAGAATAATACAGCAATTGTAGTGCGCAGATTCTTTATGGATATGCTCAAATGCGCATTACAATAAAAAATTAAGATCTAACCCTAAAAAAGTCTCAAAATTACATATGAAGGTAAAATTTGCAGATTTAAATAATCTAAAAGCTAAGATAACCACTAATAAGAGGAGTTAAAATCACAGCAACTCTATAAGTAAAATAAAAATTGATTAGAACTAAAGGAGACAAAAAATCCTCTCATGGGGAGGCAGGGAAGGAACGTGAATCTGTGTGAAGGCTGCATCAGTTTTGGCTGGCAAGGGAGTTAATGGGTCAACTTACCGCTCAATCCATTCTTTTGGTTTCTCCCACTGGGACTTCTCTGTTTTGCAGTTGTAATAATACACTTTTCCTGAAGAACTGGTGTGTTGAGACCATGCAAAAGTCTGTAAAAATGTATGAAGAGTTTCAAAGAGTGTTTTCTACAGGTACATGTACTGGGAGTACAGCAAACTCAGTGACACCCTAAAATACAGTACTTGCCTCCCGCTTAGGATTCAAACATGTCAAGTCACCTTACCTCTTCACTGTTGACATGATTGGGCTTGCTATGACGATCACTGCCATGTGAGTTGCTGTTAGAAAGGGCATGATGACTGTGTGTATCACTTGGAGACTTACTTGAACCTGAAACATGGGGAATAATCAGAAAAATCCATGAAAACAGGAAAATTTTGTGTTTAGAGTGGTTAGAATTGACACATGGCTCACAATACATTAGAAGTTCACATACAGGTGCGAATGCTCAGTATTTTCATTTGTATAGACTGACATATTTACAAAAGATACTTGTGATTCTAAAAGTGCTGACATACTTTGGGTTTATCGAAAAGGTTGATTTTTAAATTTTGGCAATTGAGCTACATACACTTCTGATTTTTTATGACCATAATAGTTTTCTAAATAGACTGCATTACTACCTTAACTCATTTTTTACAGGACAGCAAAATTTGCGATATAAATGTCGCATGCTTTGAAAACCTACAACTTTCCACAATTTCGGGCTATGGTTAAAATCAACCATTCTTATTGCCAAGTGATCATTTCTTTAGACTTAAGCACCCTGTAAACTGACCGAAAGTCCCAATTTTCATTGAATATGAGCTTCTATTCTGTTGCAAAACCCCAAAACACCCTCGGACAGCACAAAAAATATGCAACTTTGTCTTGAAGTTTTTAATACAAAAATTCCTCTTGAAGCTAAATGTCTACTTTTGCAGACAACTTCGACTCCAATTCTTGCAATCTGTTCCACATTTTCCTGCTCACTTCTTTATTGCATCATTGATAACACTATTTGATTTCAGTTGCTCTGACTGTCTGTAATTTTTGTGTCTGCAACCCAATGGAATTCTTGTCTAACGACAACATGGAAGTCTGCCAATTTTCATTTCAGATCTTTCTTTATAAGTGTTGAGCCACCTGGTCCTGCTGACAAAATATTGCACTGATTGCATTATTTACAAGTCAAAACATGCCAAAATTGCCATGCCAGGTCCCAGAATCCACTGAACAAAATGGCTAAAGACACAACTTTACTCCGTGAATTGTCATCACTCACTCGAATAATTTGAGCGGCCCACTTCGTGTGAAATTGCTTCTCACCTCTGTTTTCTTTCAAAGGTAATTTGTGTTTTCAAGCGTGAGAGTCCACACCCACAAAGTCCATTAGCTATATTGGACAATGTAGTGGAGGATCTGGGATGAGTGACGAAGCGAGGGGGAGGGGGGTAGGGGAGAGAAACCGCCTGCCCGAAAACCCATGATTTCTCAGGACAAAAGTCAAATCCTGTCCATCCACCAGTGGACGGGGAATTTGTCGAGTAGGCGTCACTAGAAAAATCGGTATTATTCAGTGGCGAGAAGCGGTCACGCAAGAGACCAAAGAAAGTCGTGGAGGATGTGATCAGTGAGCATTGCCTTTTCTAAATGGTTATTTTGAAGCCAGAACAAGAAACTGCTGTGATAAGTCTACTAAGGGAAGAAGACGTTCTAGCAGTTTTTCTAGCATTCATTGTCACTTAATTCATTTGCTATCGCTAAATACTCCTTCACTAGTGCGAAAAGCCAACTCATTTGCTATCGCTAAATACTCCTTCACTAGCGCGAAAAGCCAACTCATTTGCTATCGCTAAATACTCCTTCACTAGCGCGAAAAGCCAACTCATTTGCTATCGCTAAATTCCTTCGCTATCGCTAAAACTCTTCCGCTACAAGTGCTAAAATCCAACTCACATTCGCTATTGCCAAATCCATTTGCTGCCGTTAAAATACTCCTTCACTAGCACTAAAAGCCATCTCATTTGCTATCGCTAAATTCCTTTGCTTTCGCTAATACTCCTTCGCTAGCGCAAAAAGCCAACTCATTTGTTATCGCTAAATTCCATTAGCTGGCACTAAAGCCTGGTTTTCACTAACGACGCGAGCACAAGCATAAGTAGCTTATGCTAAATGAAAATGAACATTATGCAAGCAAACGCAAGCATAAGCGCAAGCTCAAGGAAAAGGAAAAATTTTGATCCTTGTACTTGTGCTTGCGCTTATGCTTGTGTTAAGCCTGTTTTCACAGTGAAATAAGGGCTCTTGCGCTTGTGCTTGCATTGCTAGTGAAAACCAGGCAGGGGATGTCATGCAGTGTGTAGGGGGCGGATAGTGAGATATCATGGGCTTTCGGGCAGGCAGTTTCTCTCCCCCTACACACCTCCCCCTCGCTTCTTGCTTTGTCACTTGTCCCAGATCCTCCACTATATTGTCCAACATGGCAACCGGTTTTACCAGGCTTTGAATCTCGCCCTTGAAAACAATAATTACTGCCTGCAGCAGGCTAAGATAGGAGGTACTCCAAGGCTAGGTAATTAAATCTTTGTTGCTTGCCCAGACAGCCCAGTTAACCCTTTCACCACCAAAGGCCTCCCCTTTGACGAGTAAAATTGCCTGGTGTTAGCTAGAGTAAAATCTATAAAGTCCCTCTTGGTGGTGAAAGGGTTAAAATGTGCCGGTAGCTGGTGATTTTGCCCCCTACATCAGAGTTTTGCCTTGTACTTGACACTTAACGTAATCAATAAGAACTACTTTCTTAACACCTTTGCTTTTCCTGTGCAATTTGCTGGTGGAAAATGACAACTGAAATAAAAAGACCTAAAAAAGCTATCAAAATGAAGTGGAATTTACCATGAAAGCACCCCAGTTGGAATTATTTGAACCTGCTCAGTTATTTTAAAACATTTCGGGTTGAATGCTCCATGATCAGACTGGAAGCCCCTTGCTGCTTTCTATTCCTTTTACACCACCTACTGGGTTATGGGCCCATCTACTTGTAAACAAAAATTTTATTCTAGTTATAAGCATCCCCTTCCTCACCCCCTTAATAGAGAGCTTAAGCAACGACGACAGCAACAGCAATGAAAATGTCATTTCAAAATGTAACTTCTTGTTATTGAAACTCTTTCGTGATTTTTCCAACTTGTTTAACTTGTAAAATACTGACAAACTATCCTGGAGCCAAATTAGTAAAAACAACATTGAAGTTGAGAAAAAGAATGAGGAGTTCACTGTTATGTGCTCATGTTCTCCGAAAAACCTAAAATTGGGTCATTTCATGTAGTTGTTTTGCTGAGGACGGCAAAGAAATGTACCAAAATGTAAAACGCATGTGCAGAACAATTATTTTTGCTCATTACCGTATTTACCCGTGTATAATGCGCACCCTATTTTTCAAGACAATTTTCCAAAAATAAAGTAAATGTGTTAAATAACCACCATTTAGTCAGAAAAATTCTGACTTGATCAAACGGCTGGAATTATCTACTTGCGAAAAACAAATGCAAATTTTCTGCCTGTTTGGGTTTAGTCATTGGTTAAAAAAAAACTCCATCTGTTTTAGTTAAAAAGTGTATTTCTCTGATATTCAAAAAGCTTTCAGTCACTATTAGGTTGTTCTGACTTTGGTTAAGCTTGTGTTTTCGTGTACGGGGATCACTAATTTGTTAATTACAAAAGGCAATCGAAAATTGTTTTATCTGATAAGATTAGCGTATTCCCGAGCATTGAGACGGCACAAGAGAATGATTTAGACACCTGTTATAGGAATTCTCATATGCTCAAAGACGCTTTGTGGTTGCTGTATAAAAATTTTCGCTTTCATTCCCTGACACTTTATGTTTTCGCGTATCTGAATGCTAAATAAAGGTCAACAGAAATTATCATGGTGTCATATGTTCAATCAAGCGTAACACAGTAAGAAATAAAGATAATCATCTCCTGTGAAATGCACCTCTGACAATTTTCAGTTTTTAAAGATTTTGAATTGTTGACAGCCTCTGCAAAATATACCTCACTTATTTTGCCTTCGTTCTGAGTTTGACTTTGTTTCGTCTGTATGCAAATTTTTAGCGTCTGCTCACAGAATATCTGGCCAGTTTTTCATGGTTTTTCCAGTCAGTTTATCGGCGGTAATTTAAAAGCAGCTGTGATAGGTTATTTGCTTGTTTATTATAACAACGGCATGGACAACAGCCTTTTGAATTCTTGTGTACTGGTTTTTTATCCTTTGTTAACCACATGCGTATGCAAATTAGAGGAGCGATCAAGAAACAAAAGGTTCCATGTATAATATGCAGTGCAAATTTCATGAAAAAAATCTTAGGAAAAAAGTGTGCATTATACACGGGTAAATACGGTAAGCCTATTGTTTTGTGACGTTCTTATTGCTGTCGCTGTCCTTGTTGCTTAAGTTCTCTAATGGCTCTTAATAGACTGGAAGATGACACTGTTAATATTGAAGGTATTCCCAAGTACCAGATGCTACCAGCTGATCATGCCATTGAAGATGTGGTTTCATTTTGAGATGGATGACTCAGATGATGGCATTGACAGTGATGAAAAGAGATGAGTTTGTTTGATTTTAACAAGCAATATTTGGTCCAGCATTTTGGAATCAAATTAGGACATCAGCCTGTCAGGAAAGTAGGTGGCCAAATTCGCTACCTCGGTCAAGACTTTGCTAGCCCATGGTGTCGGGATAGTAGAGATTTGAAGCCCTGATTGGTGGAGTAAAATTTGTTGTTTGGAGATAGTGAACCTTTTCTAGGTTGCTTCTGTGGCAACTTGGATCACTAGTACTGTAGATAAACAACTCGTCAAAAAGCTACCATAATTTGAAAACTGTTTTCCCGGCTTCTCTCCCTGTAAAGGAAGATAGGCCTTCCAGACAAATTTCCATGATTGATGCGCTAGTACCAATGCACTCATATCTCAATGCTGCAGCTCAAGAATGAATCTTGAGACATTTACACATGAACTGGCAAAAAAAAAAAAAAAAAAGAAATGTTCTCTGCTTTAATTTCTCATGAACAAGACAACTTGATACCTTATCGCATAAACCTTTTCCCAAGTGAAAAGCTTTTCTTGTTCTTGTAGTGGAAATATCTCCCAAAAAGGTTTGATGACTGGCAAACAATAGTATGAATTTTCAGACTAGATTGCTAATGCTGTTCCTTCTTTGTATATCCCCATCATTATTGGAAATCTAAATTGTCACGCACCTATGTTTTTTATGTCTTCTGTGACAATTTGAATATACTGAATCTAATTTATACAGCCACCTGGCAAATCGTGTGGGGAGGTTGGGTCTTGGTGTTAATAAGTCTGATATGCTTGTCTATTTTTAGTGAAACAATTTGTATTAATCCAATTAAGTCACATTTAACCACAAAGGCTTGTATTAATTCGGAACCCAGACAAAGGAAATAACCAGGAAATTGGGTTAGCAGGTTTCCTTTCACACCTGGACTGTGTACTTCACTCACTGAATAAAACATGTGGGATTGTTTGTTGTTGTTGTTGTACTTTGCCTGGTTTAAAAAGAAACAAACTGGAAAAAACACAGGATGACATACTTCTTGTGAACTTGCTTAAACTACTAGATCATATTTTGCTGCTCGTGGTTACGACAAAACCATGTTTATGGTTGATCTCACCCACGTTTTGCTCGCCTTTGCTCCCATATTGCAAGCTGCTGTATTTGAAAGGCGACATTTTTTCCCCCTAAGATCCATTCTTTATCTTATGATGCCGAATAAAATACATACCTCTTTTGCCGCTTTCTCGGGATCGGCTGTACGATTTTGACCGATGGGATCGCGGAGAAAAGTTTGAGTGACGGGAGTATGGGGAGCTTGAGGAACCAACCGGCGATCTGTCTCTATCTCGACTGCTTTCGGAATTACAGTTCGAATGGCTTTTCGAGGAATACTTGGAACTTGTCTGAAATCGCAAAAAGTGGAAGAGTGGCTTCTTCAGAACGTTGCTCAACAACCGATCGAGTATTACACTCTTGAAGCAATAAATGGGAAGTGTTTTGTCGTGAAAGTAAATCCCAAACTTCAACAAATGAAGTTTGGAATCCACTTCACTTGCTAAGAAATAAACCTAAATACTAACCTGGTATGGATGATATTGACTCCGGTCATGATACCTTCGAAAGGAAAAAGAGTTCTTTTATCCTACTAAATGAATAATAAACCAAACCCCTGAAAACCCAGCGCTCTGCGATCGACTTTGTAGCGGCTATCAGTCAGTTCATTAACAAAAAAACATGGCCGCCTCGCATAACTCGATAATTGTGAATTCAGCGCGTACTAACCCGTCCGCTAGCCTCGGATATTTCCTATTACTCATCAAAACTGCCAGTGTGGCTTTTGTGGGAGGGTATGCTCCCCGAGAAAGTTAGAATTTTGGCAAAATATCGCGACGACAAGCCAAAAAGAATATCAATCATATCGCCACACTGGTCTCACGTCGCCATTACGGAGTCTCGCAAGCTTGCTGAGGTCATGTGATTACTGATCGACATTTATTGTCCTATTGACCAATCACAGCGCGCGATATAACCAGACTTCGCTAGGCCGCTTAGGTCATTGATTCATTACGCCAGATTCCGCCATTGAATTTCAAAGCGGAAAACTGTGGTATCTGTAATTTTTAAAGAAAACTCCTGTTATTTTCCCGCTGTAAGACGGAAAAACCTCCGTTGGGGAAGGAAGAGATTCTTCCGCAGATCAAAGAGGATGTTTTGGCTGCTACCGGCTGTTTATGTTCGTCTAGGAGTTCATGTGAGACTTAACAACACATGTTCAGTGCAGCCTTTGTTCGATTTGAATATGGTTTAGCTAGCACGTTAAGTTTTCATCATATCTCACCTGTTCTACAGATGTTTGCTTGATACTTCAAAAAATGGCTTACCTTGTGCTCAGCATCCAAATGGTTTGGTCACTTTTTTGACTTATTTTGCTCACTGATCACTTAGAAAATAAGCTTAGATATATATGCCGTCTTCGCCATGGGTGCGTTAAATTTTTAATTTCATGTCGCGTGACTACTGTGTAATTATAAATGGCTCGTAAATGAATTATTTCGACAACGAAGTTCTTTAATTGCTGCCGAGAAGACTGTGTGTTTAGCAAAAGAAAATATTTCCAACTCGACTAAGAACAAAGTTAACTTTTTGTTATTGAATTTAATAATTTGATAAACTTATTGTAAGGGTGATGATTCAGTGAGTTCAATATAGTTGATAATGGCTGCAGTGAATTGGGAAACAAACTACCTCTGTTTAGCGATTAAGGGGATTTACATATTCAGGTCATTCTGTTCTATAGCCACAAAATTCAACACAAAAATTAAGGAAACTATTTTCTGATGTAGAAATATTTATTATTATCACACAGCTCTCCAACTTGAATTCATTTATTGCACTGATCCTGTGAATACAAGTGTCTCCCCTACCTGCCTGGCCATAGGTGTCCTGTTTTTCTTTTCTTGTGGGGTGGGGGTCTTTTAGACTGATGGGAGAGATCAACCTTAGTTTTGAAGGGTGGTTAATAAAATAAATTATTACTGGCATGCTGCTTAATATAGTTTTGGGTATTTTTATTTTATATGGTCACAATCCTCAAACCACAGATGACCATAATTTTTGCTGCTGTATAACAGTCAGATTGCTTTGTTTACATTACACCTTTTCTGAGATAGTGAAGGGTAAATTTCAGACTTTGCGATGTGGTGAGACCTCCATTTGTTTTCGAACTGAAGGCTATTTTAGGCTTGCACCGAAGTTTAGAAAATAAGACAGCTTAAAAAAAAAAGAAAAAACGAAGAAGAAGAAGAAAAAGTTGAGACAACAAGAACAGTTGTCAATGGCCCTAATTTACCTCCAGCATTTTTTGCACATTATGTTTTGTCAGGTAGAATCTGATCATGCTTAAACATATTGCTAATTCCTTGTAGTATGACGTTTTCAGTAAATAACTGCACTTTGTATGCTATTCATGCAGTCATGTCATGCCCCGTTTATCCTGTTTTGTTGCAGAGCTGTATAACTTGTTGTTTGCAAATAAAGCAGATAAAGTATGAACAAAAAAAAAGATTGACTTTGCATCATGTCAGGTTCGATAAAATTGTGCATAAAACGACCCATTCAAAACAAGTCTCATGTTAAAAATCACAATTTGATGTCAGATTTACTGGACACTGCAGAAATGGATGTCACCCATACTGTGTTGATGACACATATGAGTATATAATTTGTATAGGAAATGACACCATCTTGAGTCATGGCAGCTTATGATTAATAGGTACAAGTGATGTTGAAAGTTCTCAAAATGAAGCTAGTGCAATTTGCAAATTATCAAAATTATGAGTAGATATCCTCACAAATTGTACATTTACTATAATGTTGTGTGATTTCTTTATTCATAGTTCGCTCCAGCAAAACTATGTATGTATGAGGCCGTGCAATTTGTGATTTATCAATTGTATTAGATTCTAATACACCCAAAAAACCATTCCAGAGAATTTCAAATTCAGTTCATGGGCCTTGTCATCCAATTTCATCTGCACACCCCTCAAAATGTTCAAATTTGCTATGATTGGCTGTTCTCATGTGTTGTTGCCATGGAAACTTAATAGGTAGTCCTGCAGAGTATAATTTGGGATTAATTTGTATTGTACTCCTCTCAACCAATCAGAATTGAGTAACTTTGTTGATTGTGTTATTAAATTAAAGAAATTCTGGTGCTTTGAATTGTGTCCAGTTTTTGCATTCAAGACCATCTGGATCCGAACACTAGGCTAGTGATTCCAGCCGATCCCTTCTGCCAGTACGTACAGTACAGTACAGTACCCATTTTGTAGGTCTTCCACAATGTTCCAAGCTGGGAATGACACACCCCTAACTTTAAGGTCCACTTTTTCTCACCTTTTGAAAACCGTCTCTAAAAAAATGAAATGGCATATAAAAGTACTATCAGGAGGTATTCGAGGAAATAAGAAAATAACTGTTTCTTGTGCAAAATAATTTGACCTGATCATACCGTGAGCGACCATGCGCTATCCTCATCAAACCCAACACCTACCCCACCAACCACCTATCTGAAACGAGGCTATTGGCAATAACCAATGACACAAGCTTTTATATTGAGAAGCGGGATTTCTGAATGAACCAATGAGAGGGTTCGTAACAAATGAAAATTACTACGGCCTCTTGCAGCCAGAGGAGATATTAAAAGTCGATAGTAAACAGAAAATTTTGTTAACCCCGAGAAAGTCCTTTTCCAGGGCTAATCTCCTGGAGAAATGGATATTATCAGGACCTCTTTGCATAGTTTAAGGAGGTTGTCAGGAAAGCGTTGTTTCTAGGGCGAAATGGACGATCCAGATGAAACAAACCCCGTCGTCCCACACAACTCTGAAGTGGACTGTCGTGCTTCTCCTACGGGAACTACGGGCTTCTCTCGAAGAGAGCGCAGAAATGACCAAACTTACTGGCAAAATCACCCCCCAAAAAGCAAAATCAGCGATGGAAGGGCGGCGATTGATTCCTTAAAATCGCGTCTTTATGATAAGCCCGAAAACTCGGAAGTTTTTCGAGCAATACTTCGGCCTGCTCCGCCATCTTTAGGGCAATCTGCTCAGGTACGTAAGGACGTAAAAATAAGAAATGTCTATTTCATTACAGAAGAGGCCCTCGGTTAAACGCTCCCGCAAATTTTTTAACATGGGGTTTCATTTTGCTCTTAAGGAACTTGAAAATTAGGCGGAAAAAGACTGACAAATGATCGATGTCATGGAAACGTTAGACGCCAAATTCTGCAATTACATAAGCTTATTAAATTTGCTACATACTAGACTTCCCAGTTGAGCGCGACACCACGCAAGTTTCCACTCAAAGTCCAATGGAAACTGTCACGTTTTTTAATTAATTTAGAGCGTGAACATGTCAAGTTTTGACAGCTCCACCTTAATTGAGGGGGAGCTGTCAAAACTTGACATGTTCACGCTCTAAATTAATTAAAAAACGTGACAGTCTTTTGCTTTGTTTCCATTGAATACACTCTTGTTGGCATCGGAAACGTTAAAGTTTTGACGTCAAAACTTTGTGTGAAAACTTGCGTGGTGTTGCGCTCAACTGGGAAGTGTAGTATGTCCGCAATATCAGCAAGTAGGGCATTACTCGACCAGCTAGCTCAGTGGTAGAGCACCGGACCACCGTGCGGGAGGTCGCAGGTTCAAACCCCGGCCGAACCAACACTCAGGGTCTTTAAATAATTGAGGAGAAAGTGCTGCCTTTGTAATGACATCTACATACGGTTAGACTTTCTAGTCTTCTCAGATAAGGACGATAAACCATAGGCCCCATTTCACAACTCTTCATAATTCTCTGATTCTATGGGATGTAAAAAAACCACTAGGGACGTAACAAAACTCTGGCAATGACCACCCCTAGTGTCTGTCTTAATTTGATATTGATATTACGGGGGCACTCATAACTCAACTTCATTAATTGTAAACTGCGTTATAAGTAGTCTGGCTAAAGTCCCCCGGCCAGTGTTGTAAAGTGCCTAGAACAGCTAGTGATATAGGCGCTATATAAATAGAGTTATTATTATTATTATTATTATTATTACTCCGCATGCTCATAAAGCTATGTTTGCTCAATCCAGCCTCCTGAAAGGAGACTTTAAAAGAGAGATTATTATTATTATTATTATTATTACTATTATTATTATTCATAGCATGATTAAGCAATAATTAGGAAGAGTCGTCTGCTTTTCGACATCAATCGGCTGACAATTCAGTTATTACAGAGTTGTTCTTCACAATCACCAGTTAACGACCTTAAAATTCCAAGAAAAACCCTTAGGCCTAGCCATATTTATTTGCAATAGCACTTTCCCCAAATAAGCACCACCCTCACTAATTACCTCCACACTTACAGTGCAATGACTTCAACCGGGACCTCCCTATTTTTTTTAACCAATGAAATGGTGATTCTTTAAGTTTCACATTTTCATAACTTTTGTTATCTAGTTGTTATGCTGTTGTTTTCATTTTTTGAACAGGAGAAAATTGAAGAAAGATTGTGTAGTTACTGATTTATTCACAAATTAAGTGTTTTAAATATGTGAACATGTTTTGGTTATTGTTTTGACATTGTAGATTTCTATAGCAACAGTGCGACCTGCTAAAAAGCACCTCTATTCCCAACCCTATAATTTGACGATTTTTGGAGGATATAAGAAGGCCACATGCAAAAAATCAGGAAAATCTGAACATTTTTATTTACTTTTAAAGTCACCATAGGTCTATTATGTCCCAGGCCCTTCAATTATAATTCTAAAAGGAGCTTGTGGTCCCCATTTTTTTTATTGTGCATGTAGAATTAAGACCAACATTTAAAGATACAACTTTTTGCATAGTTGGAATTTATTATATACCTTGTCAATCAGGTTTTCTGCATGTCTGATCACAAAAGGTAGCCTCAGCCAATCAATGACACTCACTGCCCTGTACATTCTGAAATGCATTTACTTAATTAATGCACTCAGGGCATTAAATACATTTAGGTTCAGCTCATGAAAAGTTCAGCTGCTGAATCAAAGTTACCGGTACATGTATTTCAAAGACTGAAATTCCCAACTGTGCCAAATTGGCCTTGATCCCCCAACTTTACATGTAAAAGTATGCTGATGTCGTGGTTCTCTCTATATTTTGTATGGTAGCTAATAGATTTTGTTGAAAAGTCACAATTATTTTTCATTATTTTTTGTTTTTCATCCTCTTTTGTGTCACAATCATTACATTTCATCAAAAGAAGTAATAATCTTGTATGGATAATATAAATACTCATCACTGTTTGGCCTAAAAGAATGAATTGATTTGATCAGGTCACTCCTCATCCTCCTTCAAAGAGTGGTCCCAGGTCAGCAATGGGAAACTACCGAACCACTCTTTTCAGAAGAGACTTCAACAGGTTGCAGGCACAGAGACACCAAGGTTTTCTCAAGGAGCCAGTCTCAGTGAAAAAGGGAGCCACACAGCTTGAGAAAGAAACAATTTCAAAACCATCAGATGCATTGGAGGTGGACTTGCAGCAGGTGTTGTCTTCCAATGTTGATGATCCTTTAGAAAGAGGGCCCACTGATGGTTTGACAAATGGTGACTTGGAACAGACAAGTGTATTCTCTGATGATGGAAGACTAGTTAGCCAGGTATATCAATATTGAAATATCTAGTGTTCTATCACAAATGCTGCTCTCTGATTGGCTATGCTACTCACTATCTATTCTTTGAAAGATTAAGTGAGTAGTGGTTGTCAGCAAAATGGCAGCTGCTTCTTTGCATTTTTGAAGTGTCTGTGAGGAGGATTTAGATAATTTACTTCCCTTTAGTTTTGAATGACTAGTAGATTTATACTAACCCCCCCTTAGCGATTAGATTATGAGCTCGATATTTCTATTGCGTGATAGCTGATTTGGGCTGTGCCCTCATCAGCTATTATATCACGTGATAGAAATCTCAAGTTCATAATCTAATTGTTAAGTGTAGATGTTACTAGACTGGTATTGCTTATAGATGCAGTAGTAATTCCCTATTTATTGGGAAAAAAGCTAAGAAAGAAGGACGTAAAAGGAGAGTTGAATGGACTGAGAGGGAGGAAAAAGAAGGGAAAGTTCTTGAATGACATAACGGTAACTATCTGTGGGTGAAAAAATGAAATGAAGAAAAATTGTAAATTGAGGAACTTATCATAGTGAGAATGAATGGAATGAAGCAAGAAAAGAGTATTTTTCAAACTGGTTGTTTTATGCAGTAATGTTACACTGTACCTGTAATTTATGACTTTTTGAATTAATTTAATTTTCTCGAGTTTCTGTCCATGTTACGCCACCCTACTGGCCATGGCTCAGTTGGTAGAGCACTATATACTGCTCAGTGGGAGGTTCCAGACCAGGTGGCCAAGCGGTTAGAGCGCTGGACTTGCAATGTGGAGGCCCCTGGTTCAAGTCCCGCTCTACTGTAGCTTAACCACACTTGTAAATAGCCAGCTGCTCTGCCTCCTGCCAATTGGGAATTCCTTCCTGTTAAGTTTATTTGAAAATTTGTTTCATGTATTTGCTCAGCCCAATAGCCTTAGCTTTGTGTGCTATAAATACTGCTGAGGATAAATATAATGGTTATAATTTATTTATTTTATTTTTTAATGATAATGATAAGGAATTTGTATAGCGCTAAAACAATAAACAATATTCAGAGGCCATGTTAAGTTCTATACTAATTTAAAATTAAAATATTCAAAGGCACTAAACATTAGAACTATTGAAACAAACTAAAAGCTTTCCTTAATAAAAATGTTTTCGCACAAACCAAGGTCTTAAAGTAATTGGTAAGATCTTAACATGCTGGCTGTGTGCTCAACGTCTCCCTCAGTTCAGCCATGTTAAGCCATTGGCCTTGTCTTCTTCACCTCCAGATGTAAAACTGCAAGGGGATACAAAAGAACTCATACAATGATGGAAAAGAGTTAAGGGAGCATAGTTCCTGGAGTTGTTATCTGTCGTAATGCACATGTCAGAGGGTTGGTTGGAGGCTGGGGGATGGGCTGACCAGCTGTCCCCAAGAACCTCTGTGAGCCATGGAACCTCTTTGGAGGCCCTAATGATGCACTGGTACCATTTGGCATGGCAGAACTAATGGTGTTGATGATGATCCCTTCCATTGCAGGTACCATCAGTTAGATCCCTTGGTAAAGCCAGTGATGAAGGAAGGTCTTTTGCATCAAGTGAAGCTTCATATAGCAGACCTAACTCACACAAATCTAGAGTTTCATCTGCTCAATCTGGTCCTCCTTCGTCTATAAGGCAAAGACCTGACGTGAATGGCAATGTTACAAAACGTTCATCTCAAAGTGTTCCCGCTGATGATGAGTTCGTTGGTCTTGATGTCGCAGTTGTCATCAAGAAGCTGCGTCACAGGCTAAACATGAGTACCGACCTGGAGGCAATTGCTATTGGTTTGGATCCAGATGAAGATGAGAACAATATTAACAGACTGTATATTAAGGAGGATGATGGAAAATTTTTGTACTTCCTGCCAAAGAATCAAGGTGTGAGAGGAGCACGGTATAACCCTTATGATTTGATATGTGTGACATCACAGGAAGCCCAAGCAGCTGCAAAGTATTTCACCATTACTGCTTCTGCTGTTACTCAGGTAACCCAGTGCAGGGTGCTCTATGAATTACACAATTTAAGCGAAAAGTTTTCCTGCAAAAAGGATGTACCGGTATATTAAAATTTGACCTTTAAAAAATTTTCCAAATCTCTCTGAATTCACTCTGCTTTGTGATAACCTGAGTTTGTAAACCAAATTAAAGGAGTGCAAATTCAGAGAGGTTTGGATTTTAATGCCAAACATGCTCTTTTCACAGCAAACCCTTCAACTGTATTTTTTTAGATGGTAGATTTGGTAAATGTGACTTTGACTGGGGTTTCACCCATAGCAAAACATGCTTCTAGGGGTGTCTTCAAGTGAAGCTAATTTCTCAATTGAAAAAAAGATCAATATCACTAATTTGCATACCTCTTGGGGCAGTAGATTTCTGATGTGCACTGGATTGTATTTACATGTATCTAAAGAAGGGCCTTTGTCTCAGTTTACCGTCTGAAAATCTGTGGCAAATGTTGTTTACTGTGTTAGTGGTTCTTTAAAAAATGACTCTGTTTTTTTCTCTGTCATATTTGATTTGTAATTCAAAGACACTGATCTCTTTCTCAGGTCAGGGAGGGATTTGATTCCGAACTTACTCCACTGAAGAGGTGGCTGTTTGAAAGAAAAATGTTCTCCATAATCTTTGCCGTACCAACCTTTGCCAAGTTCAGGTTAGGATTGATCTCTCATACATTTCATTGAAAGGTGAAGGTTAACTTGCACATGCACCAAAGGGGACTGATGGTTATTACCAGTTGCTGTAATGCACAACTCAGTAAGGGTATTTGCCGTATTACTGTACCCTCCTGGATAGGATGCTGATCCATTACATGAAACCAAAAAACATGAAGTAACTAGGAGCTTAAAGTATTGGATGCTAATCTGTTACTACTCCCCCCTGAACAGGATGCTAGTCCTTCACCCCCCCCCCCCCCCCCCCGCCCCACCTGCCTCCTTCCTCCAGAAGGTATCCTAGTCCATCCAAGATACCGAACATAAAGTGACCAGGAGCATAACTAGCTCCCCTGGATGGGATGCTGTAGATCAGCTGTCACAGGAAACCCAACATCTGATTGACTAGGAGTTTTACTACTATTTTGCTCCAGTGGTGCTCCTTCTGGATGGGGGCTTGTCTTGTAAAAACCACTGTGGCTGTGCACTCTAGCGTAGCTGTGACTAGTTTAAGAACCAGGAGTTGCTGAAGGAGTTGCTGGTGGGAGGAGGTTGTGCACCATGCAAAGTCTTCAAGAGACTCTCAAATTTATTTATTTATTTATTTATTTATTTACAAATTCAGTGCAGAGCACAAGGTGCATAAAACAAAAGGAGACTAGGTCCCCTGCAGGGTTTTAGTGCCTGACCCCACCCCCAACTAAAATAGGAAACCCTCCCCATAGTTACACCCTAGATTAAAATTTAAGATAGGTTTAACAAGAATAAACAGTATATAAACATTTAAACTGTGCTGGGTTGAGAACTGGTTATTGACAGTATTTTGTGGCTGCTGAACTCAGATGCACCAAATACAGTTTTGATTAATGCCCCGTCCACCCATATTGTACATTAGCTGTTTTTGATTGATTTTATTTGAACATTGAGACTTCTATTTGGTTAGGCCTGCTGTCCACATGAAGATTTTCAACCTCAGTCTGAACTGATTCAAACAGGATTTCCCAGGGATTAGGAAAAGAAAAAGGTTACATATGAGAGATTAATCTAGATTGAAGAGTCTATACATGAACAGTGTGAATATTTTTTCAGGTTATGGAAAGGTTACACATGTTGGAAGAACAATGTGCGATTTCAGAAGAACTCTTGCAGTAGGTTAGTACAACCGCCTGTACAGATTATTAGCAATTAGGCTGCACTCACAGGGAGATAGCAACATTGTTTGATTTAACCCGGACCTCAATCCTTATCAAACTGAAGCTTTTATCTGTTTTCTTTCTTTTGATATCTGACACAGGGTTTTTGGAATGGTCTTTGTTTTGAACCAGGTTAAACCAGCTTGAAGTACATGTAGAAACCTTAGCCTGCGTAGAAAGCATTTCTGTCATGTTTTCTGTGGCTCTTTGTTCTTTGACCTCGCGAAAACTGGAATGAGAGCAAAAATTCTGTCTTCCCATTCTTCTCCGGCTTAGACGGCGGACTCTATTTGGAAGAACATTTACCTTCTGGAATACAGGGATTTTTTTGCCCCAGTTTAACAGACGTAAAATGTGAGGCAACTTCCCCATTTAACCCTTTCCTCCCTAAGAGTGACTTATTGATTTTACTCTGTTGCAACGCCAGACGATTTTACTCTCCAAAGGGAGACCCCTTAGGGGTTAAAGGATATGTTTCCTGTAGAGATTTGAGATTATCATAGTGTTTTGAGGGAGTAGGGTTGGCACAGTGGTGGGAGTGCTGGCCTTCCACCAATGTGTTTGATTCCTGGACTCGGCATCATAAGTTAGCTGAGTTTGTTCATTCTCTACTCTGCATGCTCCAAGAGGTTTTTCTCCAGGTACTCCGGTTTTCCCCTCACCTCAAAAACCAACATTTCTCCCACGCGGCCCTGGCAAGCTTCCAGCTTTAAATTGTAACTGTGCATCAATAAAGTTTCTTTACTGTTTACCTTTGAGTGATGTACGTTGGGAATTTGGTTACACCTTGTTTAGAGTTTGACTATATATACAGTCATTTGTAATTCCCTTTTAGCTCTGAGGTTTCCAGTTCACTCTTCGCAGCAAGAAAAGCCTCACAACAAGCCATCCTTCATGTAAGAACACTGTGCGAGAAGTCCTGCAGCAGCATAACAGGGGTGGGTGAAAAAGACGACGCCATCTGTCTTCTATACACTGATAACAAGACAACGTTCACGCTGAAAGAATTTGAAGAGGCTCAGAGGAGGCAAGCTGTAGACGCAAAGGAAAAACTGGCAAAGTTAAGGGCAAAAGTATTGGAGATTGTCAAAGAGGCTTGTGAGGTACTGGATGGGTGTTTCTTGACTGTTTTGAATGTGTGAATGATATACATGTATGAAATGAATCATATATGAACTGCTATGACGCCACTGACGTGGGAGCAGGTCAATTGTGGGTTCATATGTTCCCGTGAAAGAAATGAGTGTGAATAAATATGAAATGAATCATATGTGAACTGCGGAAATGAAATCAAGTGAAGAATGATCCTCACAGTTGTGAACGCAATTTATGCAATTGCAAAAAGAAGCCTGAAAAAAAAAAATTCAGGACTTCAACGGGGTTGGAACCCGTGACCTCGCGATTACCGGTGCGATGCTCCAACCAACTGAGCTATGACGCCACCGACGTTGGGAGCAGGTCAATTGTGGCTTCTTTTCGCAATTTGGTTGGAGCATCGCACCGGTAATCGCGAGGTCACGAGGTTTGAAGTCCGCAATTGCATAAATTGCGTTCACAACTGTGAGGATCATTCTTCACTTGATTATTTTGAATGTATTGGTCAAGTCATCCATTGTTAGTAGAATAAAAAGCAGCTCTATAACGGTAAACAAAGTATATTCTTTCCCAAGCGCTGTTAATGTTCCTAAGTATATACCACACAAGTGAATAGTGCTTTTCACGCACTCTGATTGGCTAACTCGGACTTGATTAGCAAAGTACTATTCACCTTCGAGCAGCCAGCGCGCGAGATTTTAAAATTTCCGACCGCTTGTCGGCATATTGTCACACATAAAGTAATGTTTTGGTCCGCGGCTCAGCAAATATCTACCACTATTCGCCTTTACTTCGGGGAATAATTGTTAATTATGGAGAAAAAGTCAAGACTAGAACAAAACCAAAAAAATAATAATAATAAATGACCGTTATTTACCCTAGTGGGGCCGAGCAAATACATGAAACAATTAAGTAATTCGAATAAACATAACAGGTTAAGAATCCCAAGTGGCAGGAGGCAGACCAGTCGGCTGTTTTCAAGCGTGGCCGAGCTGGAGTGGAACTTGAACCCTGGGCCTTGGTATTGCAGGTTCAGTGCTCTAACCGCTTGGCCACTCTGGCAATGAAAGTCTTTTTTGTGTACAAGCCATTTATCTATTGAGGGTGTTAAACAGATACCATAAAAGCTCTATTAAGCCCCTCGGGGGTGGGGGGGGGGGGTGTTTATTAATTTCAGGCTTTATTAAAGGAGGGGGGGGGGGAGCTTAATAGAGAGGGGGCTTATTTGAAATCTTTGAACACGCCGTTTTCGTGTTAAAAGAAAGTGTATTTCGTAAGACTCCCAAACGGGGGATTTATTAGAGAGGGGGAGCTTAATAGAGCTTTTACGGTATGAAGCGTTTATTAGAGAGAGGCGTTTATTTCACTTAAACGCACTGTCAACATTTGTGGAGAACGAAACCGTGAAGTAGGTCTCGTCGATCCAAGAGGTTACCGAGCTAGGACAAACCGATAGAAAGTTGCTGACATATTGAGCATTACAGAAATTAAGAAGATTAATAAGCGCTATACGTACTTTGAACTTGGATTGTAAAAGATGCAGTTGTATTGCTAATCAAGCGAGGAAGAAACTAAATATATTGCGTGATTTTACCCGAGGGAACGTTTCCTTGGTTGTTAGGCCGATTCTTTTGGGATTTTACATGGGGCGTTAATTAGAGGGGAGCGTTTAATACAAACTTTACACCTCAGGGGTAGCGTTTATTAGAGAAGATCGTTTATGGTATGTACTCCCTTTACTAGATAATCACAAATGAGGAAGGCCTGACGGAGTGGATTCACCCCAAGAGAAAGAGAGAACCAGTAACAAAGACGAAGAAAGCTAATAAGGCTGATGGCAAGAAAAGAAAAGGTGATGACGAGATTAATTATTCATATCTTTAACCCCCATTGGTGCGTAGCATTTACTTTCTCCCAAGTATTTCAGTACTTCCTCTAAAATGAAGGTCATTGAAATAAAGGAAATGATTAGGAAAAATGAGCTGTCTTTTCTGAACGGCTGGTCCAAGCCGTTCGAACGGATGCAGATTTTTTCGGAACGCATACCCAAGCCGTTCGAACGGATAGAAACTTTTTCTGAACGGATACCAAAGCTGTTTGAACGGATGCCACAAGCCGTTCGAAGGGATAACAAACGGCTGTTGAACGGAATTCCGTTTTAAACGGGAACCCGTCTGTTTACGTTGAGAGGTCACATAGGTCGCGTGAGAGGTCACATATTGTTCCACCGTAGCTCTTGCTACTAAGATCTGTTTTTCCAACATATTCTTAACCGCGCAAACATGTCTCTGTACGAGCATGCCGTCCTTAACATATTGAACTGATGGCTTGGAGAGCATAAGTTTTAATCATGTACTTAATATTCTAGGCAAGGAAGGAGATGGACAGCCTACGTTCACGCAGATGTCGCAATGGAGAGGCGTCCTTCGTCGTCTGACTTGCTTTATAAGGATGATCGACTTTCTAATAATGGAACTTTTGAGAAGACTTGTGCTTGCAGCTCTTCGGACACTTTTGGCACAACTGAAGGCTTCTTCTTTGCAAGGTAATCATAAAATGATGATGATAATGATAACACTGAGTTCTTGCAGTTGTCTAGAGTGGTATTATGTTTGAAATAACGTTTTGCTGAGGTTTCTTGCGCCTTGCTGGTGCAGTCAGACCTGTATCTTATGAACGAAATGTACAGGAGTCTAATCAATTTGTGCAGGAATACATTAAAATCTACGACGTCACAGCCTATTCTCTGTATCTTATGAACGAATTGCGGAGGAATGTCATTAACGTGCGGAGAAATACATTGACGTCATGAATAGGCCGGCCCATAACCCGAACGTGGGATTTTAAACCCCAGGCGTGTGCCGTCAAGGTTAAACGTTCAACGTTCGGGTTGGTCCGGCCTTTTCATGACGTCTTCGGTGTTAATATATTCCTCCGCACGTTAATGAGAATCCTGCGCATTTTGTTCATAAAGTCCAGACAATAGCCTATGACGGCACCCGCGTTAATATATTCCTGTGCAGAAAGTCGGCTAATTCGGTCCCTACTATACTACTGAACTAGTTTCTAGATTTCACCTTTTCATTTTTTATTTCGGGGAAACTTTTATATACGGTTGACCTCTAGATATCCCCTTTCGAGAGATATTTTGTAACTTTAATTTTATATCTCTTCAATAAAGTATTGTATTGTATTCTTTGTTAAATTGTTTGCATTTTACCTAGTTCCTCATTTCTAAATTTTACTGAAACCGCAAACTCCTCTTTCTCTTTCAAACTGAAATATCGATATCCCTGCATTATGAATCTGTTGTTGATTCTTGACTTGCCATCTAACTCTTGTCATAGTGCCCATCAAGTAAGGAAACATCACTGAGAAAGGCTGAGATTCACATTCCGAACTTTGTTGTAAGCAGAATTCAAAATTCGATCAAAAAAAAAAACAAACAAACAAAAAAAAAAAACCAGATAAAACAGCAATCTGCTTGAAATAGAGGATCCGAAAAACGCGTTCAGATTCCAGCCTCAATCCGCCGACCTGTTAGCTCAGTTGGTAGAGTACCGGATTACCATGCGGGAGGTCGCGGGTTCAAACCCCGGCCGGGTCAGAGTCGAACGTAAATAATTGAGGAGAAAGTGCTGCCTTTGTAATTTAGACTTTCTACTCTTCAGCTGGGATAAGAACGATAAACCGTAGGCCCCGTCTCACAACACTTGTTCCTAATAATTTATGGGACGTTAAAGAACCCACACACTGTTCGAAAAGAGTAAGGGACCTAGTTCCCAGTGTGGTGGTCTGCGCCTATCGTATGTCTTTGACATTCATGTGTGGGTTGGGTGGGTGAGATCAAATATGGACTGATAGCGACTGCCAGAGGTGTCTTTACAGGCTGCCGTCTGATCTCACCTAAATCGCCATGAAACTATGTATTTGTGCGGTATATAAAGCCATTACCATTACCATTACCATAATCCGAAATCCAAGTAAAATTGTTAACAAAATCCGCTGATCCGTTGACCTTTTCACCCCTTCCCACTCTCAAGGTTTGAGTGCTACCTTGTTGTTTTTATGTATCCAGGGCCTATTGTGCATCTGAGTCTTATGGAACCAACCCTTGATGGTGATGAGAAAGCGGACACTGGGCTTCTTGGAACAGACGATGATGAAGACGTGACGGCAGTGGAACTTCTGAAGGTGGAACTGGTTTTAAATGTTCCACCAAGGGAAGAAGGGGGTAAGGATGGCCGGCTGTGCAAATAGGTTACTCTGGTTAGGTGTTCGGAAGGTAAAGTAAAGGTCGCTTCGACCGCACATGGATCCTTCAAGGTTAAAGCCTAAATGGCGAACTGTCGCGTAATTAGGATAGACCCAAATATGTATTTGCAACGATGGAATTTTGTAGTTTTCTTACAAAGTACTTAAGGTTTAGAGGGTATGCAACCATTCTCCAGAGATTCGAATGACAATGGGTTGGCGGCCATGCTGGTGGACAATAACAAAAGAAGCTCGCGAGAAATCGTTTGTTCACGGTACACCAACATGGCGGTGATGATGTAACGTGCATACGCCCTATTTCTGGACGATGAAATTGATCTCTTGATTTGTGCATTGAAACTATTTGCGGTTCTTTGTGGCCAAAGACGAGGAGAAGGAAAAAGATTGCAGCTTAAAAGTGTTAGGTTGTTCTCTTTCAAGTTTTGTCATTGTGTCTTGGAAAAATCGCCTTAAAATAATACTAGTTTCTTTTCCTTCCAAGAAATAAATTTAAATCCACTTTTTCATAGTACAGGGGCCTTTGTGTAATACTTAAAGGACTTACCGTATTTCCTCATCTAATAAGCGCCCGGGCGCTTATTTCAAATTTCGGCCACAAGAGGGGGTGCTTATTCGAAGGAGGGTGCTTAATCGAGGGGGCGCTTATTAAGTTTTTCTTGAAACGAACTGTAACTCTATTTTGGCTAATGCACATAAAAGCTAGAACTCTGCAAGCACAAGGACATAGAAAAACTGGAAGGGACTTGCGGAAACTAGACTGTTTTCCTGCATGTACTGATGCCGGTGTAGTGGAAGCTTAAAAGATTGCAAATGAAGGGAGACTGAAAAAAGCCGGGTGCCCCTTGTATCCCTACTATTTCAGAAAATGAAGGGGAGAGGAGAAGGCGCTTATTTGAGGCGAGGGAGGTGGGGGGGGGGGGGGGGGCTTATTTGCTATTTTGGCCGAGGGGGTGGGCGCTTATTCGGGGGAGGGTGCGCATTCGAGCTTGGGCGCTTATTTAAGGAAATACACTAATCACAATTTGCACAAACTTATAACAAACATTCTCCCGACAGTGGCCCTTTAAGCTCCCTATTGAAACTTCCATTCTGTTATTTTTCAGTTGACAAGAAAACGGTCACGTTTAACATCAATCGTACTCCGAGACCTGAAACAGGGGCAAGGTCGTTTGCTTTCACTAGTGAAGAAACTTCATTTGCCGATGACACGATGACAATCAGCTCTGAAATCGAACCTTCTGTATTGTCATCTGAAACTCCATCCATACAGGCGACCAAGCCATTTATATCTTTGAAACCAACTGAACAGGTACGCTGAAAGCTAAGGCTGCTACATGGGAAAAAAAAAACTATTGCCCTTGCATTGCAGTTATTGCTAACCGCGAATTCGGGGCATATGCTTGTTTGGTTTGTTTTGTGTGTTTTGGGAGGGTACAGGACATTTAGGCACTTAAACAGTTAGTTTTAAAGGATGTGCTATGACAGTACAATTAATGGCCAAACGAAGCTTTAAAATAAACCAAGCGTGTTCGTACTGAACACATATGGCAGAAATAATCTGTCAAGTCTGCTGTATCTTGTGTCTCCATACGAAAGTTCTGCTTTTGCTTTGTAGTCAAATCACTGATTACGCTTCATAGAAGTTTGGTTCGCTTTCTGAATGCCATAAATCTTTATCTGGTACTCTATTTGAATTCATTTGATATTGTCACAAATTACCTTGAACTTCCTTAGTCATTTTGCGTACCTTTGTCGTTGTCGTTGCTGTTTTTAATCAATCCACCTGCACTAAAACAGGTGTTTGTCAAAATAAAAACCACCTTAAAGTCAATGTTATGCGGACAAATAGGAACAACCCCACCTTCGCACTAAACATACATACAGGTTTGGTGTGAAATGAAGTATTTTATACACTTTTTTCATTTACCGTGTATATTGTTTCGTTTTGTTTGTCAAGGAGATCGAAACAGCTCTTCTCAATATCATCTACGGGTTTGAACAAACCGCAGCCTCGTTCAAGAGCTTGGTTCATGACCCAGAGTTATCAAGGTACGTGAATCCTCCAGCCAGTGACGTTGTCTATGCTTTGTCACGTGATGTGGAGGAAGAGGAGAAAGCCAAGAAGGTTGTGTGGCCAGATGCCGAGATTCTGTTTGGACTAGATCCTGAATATCAGAATGATGTTGGTCAGATATTTCATCAGATCAAAGAGGAAGTTGATAACGTGTTCAATTTTTCAAAGGTAGGAAATGGTCAGGTAGGTAGGTAGGTAACTTTATTTCAACTCGGGTTGATGAGGCTGATTAGGCCCCTAGCAATACATTCTAATATGCCGAGAAAAGTGTAAAAATGTCAAAAATTACATGATCAATTAATGACTAAAATTCTAACTATATCAATAAATAAACAATCCTAAATCTTAAAAATTTTAAACTGTATATTACAAATGAAGCTCTCTTTCAGCGTTGCTTGAATTCCTCAAGGACTGTCGTTGAATGTAGTTCATCCGGTAAAGAATTCCACACTTTGGCAACAATAAAAGTTGTAGGTTTTAAGCCCAAGTTTGCAGTTTTCTTACGTGAGACGACGAGCTTGTTGGTGCCTCTCAAGCACTTCACATTCTTACGTACGACGAATAAGTCACTTATCCCGATAACATACCGTTTACAGCTTTAAAAATTAATATGGCAAGGTCTGTTTTTTTTTATATTTTGGCCAGGTCTGTTTTTTTAACGCTTCAGGCTTTAGTAGTGTCAAGTGATGACTAATTGGTTACGTTTTAAGTCACCTGAAAGTACACGTAAAAAGGCATATCTTGTACTGGTGTCAGTAGTGTCGCTGTATATTTTTACGATTTGTCTTGTATTTAAGAGGTATTAAAGGGTCTGAGTATGTTATGTATTTGTATTGACTGAAAATTAAGTTCCTCAAAGAAATCCCTTAAAGGAATTCAGTCAATTTTTATTCGGCTTGGATACATGCACATTTCTGATTTTGCCATCGTTCTTCAGAAATTTAGGAAATTTTGCACCATGGTGGACAAGTCACGAAGAGTTGACGTCGATGGCTCCCTCAAGGAAAGAGAGTGGAACACGGAAGAGTTTTATGCTGTTCTCAATCAGCATACCGAGGAGGTAGAATAAGCTTGACATGCTATCTTTGTCAAACAAATGTGTGGTTTTATCTACCGAGTTAATAAGCAAAATAGCCCATGGTATAGTTGTGCCTTAATGAACTGGAGGTCTGCGTTTCTACTTCACCTGCACGGTGTTCATAACAGTACATTCAACTGAAACAACACTTAGCATCGGGTGGCCGCGCAAGCCATTGTGGCATATTTGGGGCGTGAGGAGGGGTTTGAGGGGGAGGGGGGTGGTGGTACGTTCACTATGAAGGAAACGCCGTAAGTTGATGTGTGCCTTTGTGCACGAATGAATTAATTCCTTGGATCTAACGTTTTACAGAATAACAAAAGATTCTGACGAGTTTGATTACCTGGAGTTCTTCAAACGATCCCAAAATTGCTTTCGCGTCACATTCGATCCGATTCTTTACCAAAGTAAGCTATTGAAAACTGTTCTACGGTCCGGATATCAGTTGTCTCAGGGCGCATTTTCTTGGATCTACTCTGCATATTCGTAATCTAGTCTACGAAGGAGAGAATAAGTTGAATAATGTTTGTTCCGCTCAATCCAAAAATAGATCCTCCCTCCCCCCCACCCCACCTCCGTGTATCCAAACCGGAACAGTCCCATTAAATGAGTCCTAAATTATTTGTTGGATCATTCCAGATGATTCATGTTTGACTGCAGTGTGCAATAAGTAAACATTTGTTTGCAGGTACTGGACATGAAGACGATGACGCTGCACAAGAGAGTCGGTCTATTCCATGTGGATGTCACTGGATTTCAAACAGATTGTCTTCCATTTCCTGAGAAAGTCCTTGAAGCTGTTGGCAGACATCTTCCTGTTATTGCTGCCAAGCGAAACGATGTGCTATTAAATGTCATAAAGGTATGTTATCGCTTTTGTTATGACTCCATCTTTGTAGCAGGAAAACGTGCGTTATAGCCTCTTGGAAGTATGCATCCGATGTGGGCGTTTTTTTGTTCTTATTCACTGGGGAACATAGGCGGGAAATGGGCGGTCTGTTTTTCTTAGATTAACGAAAGCAGTCGTTGGGTTAAGGATACGTTCAGTCAGTTTTCCGTCTCAAGAAAGGACGAAAAAATGCGACTGTGTTCAATTTGCAAGGGTCTTTTTGCTAGATTGAAGGTATGAATCCAATCTCGTTCCCAGGGACCTTTCCTTCCCGTTCCGCTCCAGGGGACGGGAAAGAGAGGACCCTGGGAACGAGGTTGGTTTACTTGACCTTTTTCGTTAATCAAGTATGATGAATGTGCTCATAAAGCCAGGTTTTCACCTAATCCTAATTATTCGAAAATGTCAGAGTTTCTGGAAAGCATGCTACACGAAAAAGTGTACTTAAAAGTGTCCCTAAAAGTGTTTCGTTTATTCAGGTAATTTTGTATGGATATAATTCGCAAGATATAAACCCAATGATAATGGATAATGGATAATGGATAATGGATAATGGATAATGGAGTCATGACTACTCCGAAACGTCGGATTTTATCGTTCGTTTTTACAGTTTTATGTTTAAGAAACCTCTTTTAATACGAAGTTGTTATAATTGATGTTTATCATTTTACTACCTATCTTCTTTAGCACGCTTCCAGAAAACTGGACAAAATGCCAGAGACTGTAGAAGCCTTTGTGGAGCATCTCATCTTCCTCTCGCGCATGGCAAATGAGATATCGTCCTTGGAACAAGAGTACAACATTGTAACACGCATGTACAGCATTGCACGGAACTTTGAAATGAACATCTCAGCCGAGGAGTTGGCTCTTTATCAGACACTGATGCCAAGCTTTCAGCATCTTAAGGTATTGTTCAAGACTTGACCTGCAGTCTCTTGAGTTAGATTAAAACGAAAATCACTTTACATGAATGTCAGTGTAGCACATAGTGATATCTTTTTCAGAGCAAGATGGAATTTAGGGATTTTGAGGGAAAGGGTAAACCAGAGTTACCCAGAGAAAAACGTCTCAGAGCAAAGACGAGAACCAACAATTGTAATAATCATCGTTCAAATGACGTCAAGTCCAGGAATCGACCCGGCTTCACATTTGTGGGAGGCAAGCTCTCTCACCTCTTCGCTATCTCTGCACCCCGGGATGTCATCCAAATGTTAAATTTGTCGCAAGCTTAGATTTCATCCAGATACTCAAAACTTGAAACCACCTTGTACAGCATAACAAACACCACCACAGGAAAGTACTGCTCAGTAGCTTTCGTTTGAATGGTCACACTTTACAATTTCATTCAGAGACTCAAAAGCTAGCGCCACCTTGTGCAGCATGGTAGACAACGCCACAATACTACTGAGTTGCTTTCGCTTGACTGGTCATGCTCTCGGGTTCCATCCACTAGCTGTGCAGAATGTACATACAGGGTCAAAAATACATACAGGGTACATACGGGTCAAAAATTGGTGACACTGGTGACCTTTATACGTATTGCATAGCTCAAGGTAGACGCACAATAGGTGTCTTGTAGCTGAAAAGTTCTCATGGACGTACGGCGCATTGTGCTATTGAATAGAATACAGTTTGATTTAACTGTCCAATCCAGTGCCCCTCTCCGCACTTCGGCCGCTTAACAGCTGCCCTTTTTTGTCATATTGCAGTCAACCATTTTATATTGTGAAGCAAAGAAAGACGAAAACATCTTACGATACAGTAGAGCCCTAGATGACTTGATTGGCACGGTACGCCGCGAACTTGTGATCATAAAGAACAAGGTGTGTTCCCCTGCCTTACTTGATGCCGACAGCATACCTCAAGTGGCGACCGAGAAGCTGAAGCTTTTAAAGGAGGATCTGGCAAACCTGTCTACCAAAGCTCGCAATTATGCCACTTACCAGGAACGCTTCGGAAGTTCCATGTCATCTTCATTGCAGAAAAAGGCTATGAATGAGTAAGTGTCGAGGGTAACAGCCCAATCTTGGCTTTCATCAATATCATAAAATACGTTTGCATGCATGAATAAGATTCAGGAACAAAGGAGCTCCACGAGAGGAACAGAGAAACAACTTATAACGATTTCCGTCTTTGTAGTACTCTTCAGAACAAAGTTTGTGTGGTGCAAATAATTTTCTGAAAATTACAAGACTTAGTACGGGTGCGCCATGTTGGTGTCCCTCTGAGGGGCACCAACATGGCGACCGTAAAAGTCCGTTAAAAAAATAAACCACATCATTCAATCAAGATTCGTAATTTCTCTTCAGAATTATTTTGGTGATACTTCCACATTAATATCACACTTTCAACTGAACCAGCACCAGTGTACTTCTGGGCTACCAGTTCTTGTGTCACCCCTATAAACATGATGATGATGATGATGATGATGATAATGATGATTACTCTGAATGCAGTAAGTGCCTTCGCCATTAAGAAATTGAAAAGGGCGGTCCACAAAATATTATAGGGGTTCCCGTCTATCCAAATCCCGTACCCTCGTATTTGTACAAGTGATGAAACCCCTACTTCCAATATGCCTGTCAGCTTTTCATAGTTATCTTAAAAATTCAGGCGTGACATAGCTCGTTTAAATACTTTCCAATTAAACTCCTATGGTCTGTTTTTTTTTTTATCTTAGGGGAACTGTCCGCAAACAAGCTGGCCATTCCAGTCCCCAGGCTACGTCTTTGCAATCGGAGGTAACCGAGGTTGAAAAGGACTTGACCCTAAGGTGCCTTTTATGGGAGTCCTTGCAAGAGTGGCAAGGTTTAGTCGACCAATGGGAGGCCACTCCCTTTGAGATCCTAAAGATCGATGATGTGCAACACGATGTCACCAGGTTCATCCAGACGATTTTCCTGTTGGAGAAAGGTACAGTAATAATTCCCAATTTGTTTTCTTTCATCATTTTCTTGACCCAGTGTCTATCAGATTTGAGACTGGAGATTCAGTTAGGGTTCAAGTCCTTGTCTAGAAGTCCACATGGATTACATTTCTGCGTCAACTCACTGTTTGGTGGTTGTGGTTTTTGTAATGTTCTGTTTGGTATTCTTGTCCATGCACACCGCCGCAGCAATGCTTCATATTCAGTTAGTAGTAAGGGACGTTTCTGATGAACTACAAGGCGACCTGAGATTATTCGTAAATGAAACCCATCGTACAATATATAAAGAGAATAGCCGCCGGGGTTTGATTGGTTAAAATTAAACGCCATATTTTTGACGATCGTTTTAGTTCGTGAACGTGATTTCTTTGAAGAACGTTATAGTTCGTGAACGTGACTTATTTGACGAACTGTATAGTTACACGGAAGAATTGTTAACATGTTGGCAATCAGAAAACCACAGAGTGGTCGATCTCGTTCATCAGGTCTGCCACCCAACAAGGTCGTCCCGAAGCTCAAACAGAAAGTAACAAGCTTCAAACAGGGAATGCCAGTGATAACAAGCCTGAGAAATTCCGCACTGAGAACAAGGCACTGGGAAGCCATACAGAATGTCATTGGTACACGCATAGTGAGGGACAAGTACTTCACCTTGGGGCACCTTCTGCAACTGCAGGTAATCTTGCAATAATTGTTTTACTGTGGTTAAAGTTAGCGGCTCGTCTTCTCTGAAGCGCCGTAGCACAGATTCCTTCTTGCCAATAATTTAGCGCTCACTTGAAAATTCAAGTGGCTTGATTTTATTAAAGGAAAGCAATGTTCTTTTAAAATTATAATTAACATTTTTACAGACATCAGTAGTATTTACAGAGTTTACGATACTTACAACACTTACAACAGATAACTGAACAACAAAACTAACTTAAGTTAAATATGTGAATGATCATCGCAGTTATGAACACTACTTAAGCAGTAGTGAAAGTAAAGCCTGAAAAAAATTGTCTTGTACGGGATACGAACCCAAACTCGGGATTCGGTATTCGAACCCACGAAACTAACTAACTTACCTACTGTACTTTCATGGGAAGCAATGTTGTGTGGTTCACGTTTTCCTTCAATGCAAGAGAACACATCAGTGGAATAAATTAAACGTATGGCAATATGTACTGGAAGTCGTGTTCAGGGAGTTTTCATGAAACGTAAAGGTGGCTATGACCGTGTGAGATTTGTCGTAAGATCTGTACTAACTAATTTTTTTAAGTTCTACAAGCCTGCGGCGATTTTGTGAAGCCTTATAAATATATGTAAAATTGAAATAAAGAAATGATGCTCGCAGCTGCGAACGAAATTTTTGCAATTGTGTAAAGAAGCCTGAAAGAAATTCAGGACTTCAACGGGGTTTTGAACCCGTGACCTCGCGATACAGTTGCGATGCTCTACCAACTGAGCTATCAAGCCACTGACGTTGGGAGCAGGCCAAGTCCTGAATATTTTTCAGGCTTCTTTACGCAATAGCAAAAATTGCGTTCACAACTGCGAGGATCATTTCTTCATTTCACTTCATTTCCGCAGCTCATATATGATTTATTTCATATATCATTCACACAGTTAAAATTCTCGTTGTGATTGTGTGATTCTTAAATCTTTGTATCATTCCAGGTGTTCCAACACAAGGAGAAAATTTCAGACATCTCCTCCCAGGCCAGCAATGAAGCGACATTGGAGCAAATGCTTCAAAAGGTAAAAGACTTGTTGCATTAGTTGACAGTTTAAGCCCTAATAATGATCATTACCTAATTTCTCTATACAATTTCAGTACTCAATCGCACATACGGGCCATGAGAATTAAGGTGATGATCACCAACGATAAAATGTCTTAATGTTTAGACACTGAATTCTCCCGACTAGTATCGTTAGAAGTACAGGGGAACACTGAGGAGAATATGCATATTTAGTCAGGGCTCAAATGGTTAATTTATTCACCTAAATCTTATCGACGGATTGTTGGTTTCAAGGTCTCATCTCATTCATTAGCTCTTACGTCCGAAGTAGCGTATAGGCCCTTCTAACAGGTTTCTGTGACCAGCATAGGCTCTTGCTCCCATCTAGTAGTGATTAATTGCAAAAAGAATTCTGAAAATGTCAGGGATTTGAACGTATGGATACATGGGGAGGGGCTGGGGGCTTTTGCCCACCCACTTTTCAACAGTAAAAAGAAAGTAACAAAAAAAAATCAAAGTTACTTTTCTATTTAACGTTTTACCGAAAACTGATTGTTCTTGTCTTAAAAAACCTCACCTCACCATGTTAGTGTTCAATGCCTTTCCAGCGATTTCAGAGGACTTTACTTTAAAAAATTTCTGGGTGAGCCTGCCCGGACCCCCTAGTTGGCTCACGCGAACGCGTTCGAAGTAAACCCCCCCCCCCCCCTTCCCCCAGTTGCAAACTTGCTTCGCGGGTCCTGCTAATTATAATTAGCTAATAACAAACAAAAACTTACCAAAAAACGACTGCTGGTATTCCTTTCTGGATAGTTGAGAGCGAAAACCATCAACAGTGCGAGACTAGAGCGAGGAGAAAAAGCGAGAGGAGACTGGGGAGGCGCCTCTTCCCCCGACTTGTTCGCCTCACGGCTCGAAATTTTCGCGCGCCCGCTGGACTGTCCAGTAAGGGACTTCTAGTAGTCTTAAGGTATAATCAGAAGGTATAATCTGGTGTAATAAGGTGTACAGTTACGAAAGAATGCCCTTTTTTTTTTCAGGTAATGGACTTTTGGAATCACACAGACTTCACGTTGTCTGCTCATCGAAGTCGTGACATCGCTATTATCACTGGAGCTGATGACATCATCACAGCTGTGGAAGAGAGTCAAGTCACGCTCGCTAACATCAGGGGGTCACGCTTTGTCACGCCAATCAAGGTAACGCCATACTTCAGAAGTCTGTGTTATTTATGGCTTTATTTGCATGGTTAAAAGGTAACGACGAACCTTGGGTATATGAATGTTATAGTCCCGATTTCGGGATCCCTGTGTAGCTTGAACGTAAACAGTGCTCCTCCATCGGAGACGTCTGTAGGTACTTTGATCTGTAGAGCTTTTTCATTTACGCGACTACCGGCCATATTGGTTTACTGAAACAAAAGAAAGTATTCGCATAAAAATAGAGTTCAGTTCCCAGAGGTTTAGTTTGAAACACCAACATGGCCGCCGTTTCTTTGTTTTGGGACACCAACATGGCCACCGTGAGGTCGTGTGAAACGCTCTATTGTTCTCTGCTTTTCGTTTAGCCGAGTGACAAATTTGCAGTCAGTTTTACCATTTTTTGTTTTTTGTTTTATTTAAGAACACCCCCCGCCATCCCACACAGTGGCCATAACATAACACCAAAAGACGACGACAGCAAAAATGTCAACGCGTCTTCAGTAGTTGATAGACTAACTGATATTTGATTCACAGGCCTTGGTCGAAGACTGGGATAGAAAAATGAAACTATTTGCAAGAACATTGGATGAATGGCTTCTCTGTCAACGAAACTGGCTTTATTTGGAAACTATCTTTTCAGCTGCTGACATTCAAAGGTAACACAATGAAGGAGTGCTTGTCGTTGTGTTATATAGGTCATAACAACGTCGTTGAATGGGATGTACTGTAGCTCATAACAGGATTTTTTTCCTTTGAGAAACAAGAACATAGATTTTCCTGTTTGATCGTCAGTTTTGGCACAAAATGGCTTAATAGCCCACTTTCGAACAAAAAAAGAGCCTAGGAACAAATCCAAACTTAATTGAAATCAATTAAATTGGATTGCGTAGACGATTTCTCTCATGAAAGGGCATCTAAAAAGTAGTAGCTTCAACAAGTTTGAGCATGTTTGGATGAAAAGCCACCAGTAAAAATAAATTCAAAAATCAAGAAAATCCCATACAAATGTCTCGATTTCGTAAAGTGCGCCTCCCCACACCATGCAAAGTCTCTAATTTTCACCATTTTCATTCGCCTTCTTTTGCTCCACAGGCAATTACCAAATGAAGCCCGTCTTTTTGCTCAAGTGGACAAATCATGGAAAGACATTATGAGAAGAACTGTTGATAAACCAAACGCACTGAAAGCCTCTACAGCCGCTGGTAAGAAAGCAGTTTATCTCCTGTGAGACAGAGGTTAATTTAGTTCTTGCTTATCGCAACCTTTACCCATGGTTTCTTTCCTTCACAGGGCAGCTCTCAATTGTGCAATATTTTTCATATACCTTAAAAGCTCTGTTGACCCCCCGGGGCTTATTTAATTTCAGCCCTCATTAACGGGGGGCTTACTAGAGAAGGGGACTTATTTCAAATCTGAAAACAAACTCAAACAACTGCAGTGAAACTTTACTATTTAATACAGAGCAGCAAACAGTATTATGTGTTTGAGTGTACAAACCAACTGGGCGGCATGAAGTGGATTTCGTACGAGGGAATTGGAGGGACCACTTACAAAATCCCGTGTCCCAAAAGGGGGGAGGGGTGGCTTATTAGAGAGGGGGGCTTATTGCAAAAACCAACATCCTTATTGGGGGCTTATTATAGGGGGGGGGGGGAGGGCTAATTGAGACGAGGGGCTAAATAGAGCTGTTACCGTATTATGACATTGTTCTTAGTTCCTTCTCTTCCCGCCTTCCTCGAACAGTGTTGAGGTTCCTGTCTCTTTTTCATGACTTTAACTTGTGGAACTTGCACACGATACAATTGAACCTCCCTTGGGGATTTCATCTCCAAACTTCCATACTTTATTTGGCAACAACACTGGAATTGGAACCTCTCGTAAGCGACCGCAGCGCATCATGTTAAAGGCAATCGAACTCGATTACACCTTTTTCAAATACCTTAGGAGTGTTGGAAGTCCTGCAGACAAGTAACTCTCACTTGGAGAAAATACATCGATGCTTAGAGGTGAGGATACTTGACGTAGTATTAAAGATTATGTCAAATACCGTAAAGGAGAACTTTGACCAGTGACATCTGGAGAAGTGTCCTGAAATGCAATTACATTTAGCTTGTCGAGGATGCGGACTGGTTTGATCTTTTAGAGCAGCAATACGTTGCACCTGTCGATCGGAGGTCCATGCACTCAGTGTTCAGCAAGGCCAGATACGTCCCTTGTAACATGCTGCACACATTTGCCTAGCTCTAACTGATGTTAGCATAAATCTACTAACGTTCTATCACGAATGCCGTCCTCGTATTGGCTACGCTACTCACTATCTATTCTGTGATAGATAGTGAGTAGCGATTGTGAACAAAAGGCGGCCGCTTCTACGCGTTTTCGTATCGTCTGCGAGGAGAACTTACATAGTTTACTTGTTTAGTTTTGAACGACTAGGAGATTTATACTAAAACAATTAGATTATTATTATGAAAGGTGTTCGTCATCGTGGTTTAAAATAATAGCTGAGTTAATCTTTTGTCTCACGATTGAATCACAAAGATGTGGCGATCCACAACTTTGTGACTCAGTCGTGAGACAAAAGATTAACTCAGCTATCAATTAGATTATCCGCTCTCGATTTCTATGCGTGATAGCTGATTCGAGCTGCGCCTTCATCAGCTATAACGTGATAGAAATCTCATGCTCATCAGTAATCTAATTGTTAAATAGATAAAGCACCCTGTTCTAGATGTGGTTGAAAAGGTGTCCTCTGAAATGACAACAAAACCCCTTTTCAAGAAAACAAAATAGCAACAAGAGAGGTCACAAAAATCCCTTTGTCTTTAGTGAGCGTTGCATTTGCGCTTGTACCAGTGGCAGTTTGCACGGTCTTTAGGTCGGTATGTTTTGCAATCAAAAACCGATCTAAAAGTTGTTACCAAAATGTAGGCACGCAAGGAGTGCATGAGTTATTTTTAGCGGATTATGTAAGACTGGTTCAGTGGTTATCCAATCTTGTACCCAGAATTCTCCAGCTCTTTGGTTAGCAGTTGGTTACCAGGTGAGAGGTTAGGGCTTACCGAAGAAATCCCTCGGTCCCGGTTCTTCCCGCGCGAGAGCTTAGATCTAAAAAAATACAGACTGACGGCATCCCTGCCAAGTACGCGTTGCATGCCTGTGTGTATATATACCCCTTACTAACCGAGTTCGAGGTCCTTACGGACCGAGTTTTTCCCCGTTGATTTATGACCCAAGCGCGAAGCGCGCGGGCCATAAGTGAATGGGAAAAAACGAGGATCCGTAACTTACAGTACGGACCGAGAAAACGAGGTTAGTAAGATATTTATTATATCTCTGAGGTTAATCCGTGGCATGGGAAAGAAAACTAGTTGAAGTGAAGCGGGCCGTACTGTAGAATACGGCCCGTAACATTGACCAATCACAGCGCGCGTACTAAGTGAAAGATATCATAAAACAAGTTAACCACACGGTGGAGAAAGTCGCCAAAAATGTCAGTCATGAAAAGATTAGACATCTTTTACAGATGAACGTTAAGCATGGGTCATTTCATGCCACGTGTTTCTAATCCAGCCACATCTCGGAGCTGACTTTGTTGTAAGCGCTAACAGAACTGGTTTTTTTTTTTTTCAAGGACTACCTCGAGACAAAGCGACTTGTGTTCGCCAGGTTTTACTTCCTCAGTAACGATGACTTACTTGACATCCTAGCAAACAGCAAGAACCCTAATGCTGTTCAGGTTTGTACAGTTTTATAGACGCATGCTGTTTTCTTGCAAGTGAAACCGTGTATAAATTATTTCTTGTGGCTGCTTTAACAAATTTCGTTATATCGTGCTGCGTGTTTTGCAAACTTCGAAGGGATTTTGGGTTTTTCTGTTCCGCCAATCATCTGATTGGTTATGGAAATAGCCCAATCAGAACGCGTTGCATTGTGATTTGCATAACCCCGCCCCCACTCAGATGATTGGCGGAACAGAAAAAACCCTATTTGTTCAGTTTTCGAAATCACGCAGCTCGATACAACGAAGTTGGCTGTAACAATATTATCGAATCTCATGAATTTCCCAGTGTTTCATACATGAATGTACAAAATGTTCAATTAAAGAGGTTGTCTGTCTGGTACGAACCGCTCTTTCCAACAATTTTTTTTCTGCAGCAACGATTTTGACCGGGAATTTGATAGATCATTAACCATGGAGAAACCGGGCTCCTTAATTCTCCCATGGGTAGTGTTTAGGGCAAAACGCTTCTTACTTGATCAGCGACAGCACTCGAAATAACGACGGTGTTGGTGGAGTGCTTGGGGCGTGCTCAATGCCTTCTTTGAAAGGAGGGAATTTTTCTCTGAAACTCATCCACATAATAACAGCCCATTTTACAAATGTTTGCACAAAGTCTTCAGTTGAGAAGAGGCTGAAGTTGTCTTTTAGTGATACATAACTCAGTGCTTTTCACATTTAAATGCGCCACTCTCCACAAGGACAACATGTTATCCATATGAAAAGCACTGGGGATTGCATCAAAGCAAAGTCAACTCCAGGGACCCGTTTCTCGAAGCTCCCGGTTTTCTATCCCAGATGGGAGTTTCAAAAGTTTTGAAAATTATACAGTTAAGTTATCAGCTAAAGAAACAAAATGGACTTCATTATCGTTTTCCAAAGGAGCATATTCTGATAACGGAATAGCTCCTGGCCTGTTTCTCGAGGCTCCTGGTAATTACCTGGCCTGTGAAGCTGTTTTTTTTTTTCCATTCCAGATGGGAGTTTCAAAAGTTCTGAAAATTATACAGTAAAGTTATCAGATAAAGAAACAAAATGGACTTCATTGAGATTTTGATTTCAAAATATGGCTTCGGACCCGTTAAGTTACTGGGACTTTCGAGAAACGGGCCCCTGAATCGTTTCGCCGCAACGCCTACTTTACTAAGGACACAAAGGAAAAATGCTATAGAATGTTTTCACATGACGTCACGGCGGCCATGTTGGTGTCCCAAAACAAAGAAATGGTGTCCGTGTTGGTGTCCCAAATTAAACCTCTGGGAATTGAACTCTATTTTTTATTCAAATACTTTCTTTTGTTGCATTAAACCAATATGGCCGGCGGTCACGTGAATGAAAACGCTCTATTACTTAGGTCCCTTAGCTAAGGCGAGTAGGGAGTCTTGTTCTTCTCACTAAATTCTTCTCTTTGTTTGCTTATATATCAGCCCCACTTGAGAAAATGTTTTGGCAACATTCACCAGCTTGGTATAGTTCGCCAAGCTCATTCCCCGGCGCAGATCCAAACCATGACCTCAGAGGAAGGAGAAAGTGTCCAACTGCCAAAGTAAGAAAATTGTATAAACCAACCAAAATTAAGTTTAGCGAGCTGTTATTCCATAATGTGTTATCCCCCGCTTAAGGATTTTATTTGCGCAATAACTTGTTTCCCAGTTTCTCTGCTCTTCCTGTACGAAGGGACTTTGTGAAAGAGGTTGCATATGTAAAGTTGTAACGCCTTATCAAATAAAGCAGAAAACGGTTAGTTATTTATCTGTGGCGTTCTGGAAGTGGGCGAACACTTGAACAATGATTGACGTCTCAACAACATGTTTCAGTTACTTTTAATGTTTAACTGGGCTACAAGTAATGTCCGTGCTATACGCTCCGAAAGTAGAGTCCAGATCCGGAAAGAGTTTTATTATAACTTATTTTTTTTATTATAAATTATAACTGTGGCATTAGAGCGCTTTTCAATTGAGTGCCGTAAAACCAAAACTAAAGCAATTACTCTGACCAATCACAACAGAAGTAAGCAATGCAATGAGCCAATCAGAATACGAAGCAATTACATGTAGCCGGCGTAAAGCGCGGGAAAATAGGCGCGTGCAAATCACGATTGGTTTTGGTTTAGCTTCTCATTGGCTGAGAAAGTGGCGCGAGTTTCCTGGCCAATCACAGAGCGAAGCAATGCAAAACCAAAGCAAAACCATAATTACTTTCGACCCTCAACTGAAAACCGCTCATAACACATTTTCGATCTCTCTTATCATTTAACGACTGCCCCAACCTCCTCCAAAAAAGGGTCTGTTGGTCTCTGTGGTGTCACCTTATAGTTGACTTCACTTTTAATCGACTCATTTCATGTATCGGATACATTACCATTTTTATAGGACTTTAAGAGCACGTGGAACTGTGGAGTCTTGGCTGTACAATGTTGAACTGGCAATGTACGAGACAGTTAAAATGTAAGTAAAAAAGCGGTGCAGTTCTATCTAGAAACCTTGCATAAGTATTTGCTGAATGACAGCCTTGTCCCCGAGGAGAGTCCCTATAAACAGCTCTTTTCTTCTAATGTACCTCGCGGTTATTTTTATTTTCTTTCCCATTTTCGTCTGTCAACCAGACGTCTAGTTTTGACAGTATACTTAGTATGTAAAGTGGGAAACTCTTGCAGAAAAGGAACAGAGAGTGAACGTTGTCTCTAATATAACTCATGTGTGGCTAGAAGAGTCTATTTATTTTTTCCGAGACTAATATTGGACCTGAAAAAGTTGTATTTTTGTATTGGCGGAAAACGTGCCGCTTTCAGTTTTCATACGTCGTTTTGTTACGTTACGTAAAGACGGGACAAAATTGTTTGCCAAGGTTCTGATCCTGAACCGGAAGCTGTTATAGAGCAACTAAAGTGCCACAATAATTTTTGAAGATCATTCTGTGAAACTGCGCAACGTTTTCGCTATTATTTCTTCAATACAATGCAAAGCGGATAAACTTGGAAACTTCGGCCAATTATTCCAATCTAAAATTCCATCTTCGTTATGCCGATTCTCAACTAAAGACAACTAAAACGGAGACAAAGAATGGTACGTTTTATTTGTCTCAAGTCAAAATGCTCAGAAGCGTTTTGAGAGTCCAGTGGAATTCGATGGTACGACCTTCTTGGCTACCAGTTACCTCATAATTTTACCTATATGAGCCTAGTTGTGCAATATTTCAGTCCACCACAAGTCAGCCATAGCGCCCGACTGGTAACTAGGAAGGTTGTTGGTTCGAATTGTCAGTTGTCGGGAGCTTGGCACTTTTTCTCAGCGATTTGATTGGAGACGTAGGGTGCACCACATGTAGACATGGTATGTGAGTAGTTATACCATGTTGAAAACTTGGGTCTACTTGCGACTCCGTTTGGCCGGGGCTTGCGTGCACTTGCGATGACTTGCACTCACTTTGGCCGAGATCAAATTTGCACGCAAGTCGATGCAGGTTTTTCACGGTTTGGCCACCTAACGCAAGTTGAGCGACTTCCATTCGTTGTTATAACAAACAATTACCCAATGAAATACAAGATATGTCTGCGGGGTTTTCAAGATGGCGACCAAGATGGGTCTTTTTGCGACTTGCGAGGAAACTTGCGAGTCCGTTTGGCCACCCAACGCAAGTCTCTGCAGGTTCAGCTTGCGGTTGCTTGCGACAACTTGCGAGTCGGTTTGGCCTGGGCTTTATACTGGAAAACTATTTAGTCCACGGTTTCGGTAAATGGCAAGCAAAACTTCAACTTAGGGAATTGACTTGAGAGAGGCATACTTTGTTCTATTCATTTAAATTTATAGAGAAACTTTGGTAATAGTCGCTAAAAGGCACGAAAAAGGGTATCAAAGTAAATGGAACGTTCGTTTCTGCCGGATATTCTACGTCGTAGCGACCCAAAACATTTTATTCCGTTTTCATTCCGAAAGAAATTTCAAGCAAATTTTCATAAATGGTAAACATAAATTTTTACTGTCCTCTTTCTGTTTTTTTTTTTCTCGTCGTTTCGTCCGTCACTTGCCCCGTACCCCTCTCGGCCAGAGTAAGTAACAATGACAAGTAAATAAATAACCTGTTTACTTTCCGGAGACAGGACTTGGAACGCGCGACCCTCAGATCTCATCGCCCATAGTCTGCATCTTATCCGATTGCGCCACTTGCTCATCAGTTACCTTCGCTAGAGAATTTTGTAATAATTAACGTGAGTGGTCACCAAAGTCACGAATCGTTAAAGCCTTTGCAAAAGAAAGGTTGAGCCGGAATTGAATTACTTCAATATACATTTCATAGCAAAGTAATTTAATTGAGAGCGTTTCTTTTGATCGGCTTTCAGCAACATATTGAAAAGGTTTGACTGAATCGCAAGAAAAATTAAGTAAACCAAACCGCACAAAACACGCAAAGAATATTAAAGATCTTCAAAAATAATTTGTTTAACGCCGAATACACGTTAGACAGATAGATAACATTTTTTTACCTGTTATATTCTTCAGGTGTAACAATTCGTTACGAATGAGCTAACTTTTATACCTTCATGCGTAGCTAAACCGCAAACAGCTTATTAAATATTCAAAACGAGTTATTTTTGGACGTGTTAAAATTAGCGTAACCTCAAACATCTCATTAAATTTTTCAGTGAAATTTGTTGGGTGCATAAAAATTTGTATCTCGCTTTATACTTATCGCTTTACAATAATTTTTATATCTTTGTGCTATTCGAATTCCGAAACCATTTTTGCGTTGACCGTAAAATAAAACTGCCATTTCTCTACGAGTGAGTAGCAATTTTAGCATACGACCACGGCTTTAAATGCGTTTCCGGTATACAGGTTGGTATACAACTTTACCCGAACTTGAAAAGTATCGTACTCACGTTGTATTTTCTTGTTAAGGATTAACTTTTACACCACAAGAGAGAGCAAACTATTGTGTATTTCAAGATTGAAATGTTCGTTATTCTTAAGAAAAAGAAGGGGCCATAGAATACGAAGCGATGTTTCGTGTTAGTTCACGGTCGACTAATTCACGCAAATTGAAAGGCTCTTGCACAAAAATATTTATTTAGGGGTCAGAGTAAGAAATCGCGAAAGCCTTTCTAAAAGAAATGTTTAGTCAGAATTGAATTCCTCCAACGTACCTCTTATAGGAAACGAATTTATTAGAGCGTTTCTTGACCCGGCTTTTGATGCTAAACAAGTATTGACCGAGTGGTGGACTGAGTACTAGTGATGGTGCAATACCGGAAGTCAAACCAACAACGCGTGGCGTTGTTTGAACGTAGCTTTTCTTTTCTTTTCTTTGAGAATTTCTTGTCTTAAAGTACAAGTCGCAATCATATAAAAATAAATCTTACTAGTTTCTGACTACTGATAGAGTAAATGTTAAACAAAACTGGGCCATTGCATTTTAACTTTTCCGCTGGTACCAGTGTGTCTTATAGCTGTTCATTGTGACTCCGAAAATAAGTGGCGGTGCCTAGTTGCCTGTTTTATCTCTCTACTGTCCACAGGCATCTGAGGAAGTGCTTAATGGATTATGGCACTACGGACTACTCGCAATGGGTATTGGCTCATCCTGGCCAAGTTGTGCTAACTGTAGTAAGTATATATTAGGTTCAAATTGATTAACGATTTAAGAGAAAAGAGGCTTATTTATCATCTGCCATTATTTTTAAGTTTGCTCTGTTTGGCTTCTTGATAGGATATGATGTAAGAAACGCAATGCTGTAATTAATTGATTTAGCTTCTTTCGTGTTGGTTGTAACGGGCAACAAAATGTATCATTCTTGCTTTGCTGAAGCACTTGCAGCTTTTAGGAAAAGTAACTGGGCAATTGAATTTTCTGAATTTGAAGCCCCTGGATTAGGAAACAAATCTTTACTACCTTTTACACTTTAACACTGTATGAAACCATGGAGCAAATTTGGAATAATTCCAGTCTTAGAGACAAACCATCACGAACACCTGTTCTGACTCAATTGTTCAACTGTTTCATTTCACAAGACCAAATGATACCTTGCAAAACGGAAAAGAAACGCTCGTAGTGTTATAACTCGTAGTGTTGTAAGTCACATTGACGTTACATCGACAAAAATTAATGAATTTTCGATTTTACGTCCCAAACTGCTTTGCATTCAAGTTTTCAAAGAGTTTTTGCATTGCAAAACAGTTTGTGACGTGAAATCGAGAATAGGCCCATGCCTCTCACAGCACGGTCGTGGGGTATATGACTGCTAGTTTTGCTAACTTTACAAAGCTTGTGCGACACATGAAAAGCAAAATTTCGACGTAAAAATGGCAAATATGTTTGCTATAAGTGGAAAGAATTATCTTATAAAAAAAAAATTGCCTTTGGGTGCACTTTAAGGGCGACCTGTGCATCTGTTTCCAAATCGCTAGACCCAAAGATACCTTTCATAGCATTAACGTTGAGGTTATACAGCCGAACCTCCGCTTTTTGATACCTCCAGTAAAAGGTCCAGGCGATTTTTCCTACTAAAACCTCTGTAAAGGGACACCTCTTCTCGTCCCAAGAGTGTCCGCTTATGGGAGGTTTGACAGCTGACGCTTGGTGTTAATTTAACTTGTCTGTATTTGCAATAGTCCCAGATAGTGTTCAACCGCGACGTGCTTACCTGTTTCCACACCACGAGACCGAAACATGCCCTGCAAAGCAAGAGAGAAAAGCTTGTGTCAGTCCTGCACAGGCTGTCTCAGCTGGTGACGTCATCCTTGGTTCCACATCAGCATCAAACCCTGGAAGCTTTGTTAACAATTGATGTACACGCACGTGATGTGCTGGATTCCATGATCTCAAACCAGGTTTACCAGCAAGAAGATTTTCAGTGGACCAGGTAAGCAATAATGGTGATAGGCTAACCATCTATTCCTGGAAAGCTGTAGACAGTTGCAGCAACCAAATGAGCTGTTTACCCTCCATTCTGCCATGAAGTGGAGATGAAATTTATGTCATTTTCCATCTATTGTCGGAAAGCTTTTGTCGGTTGCAGAAACGAAATGAGCTGTTGGACTAAACTACCAATAGAGATGAATTTTTATGTCTTCTTTTTTTCCTTTTTTCATGATGATGAGGTAAACAATAATAACTGTGGATCTTTAGATGGAAGACTGCAATTTGAACATTTTTTGTAAAGAGAAACTTGAAAATCGTTAGAAAGTGATACTCAAAAGGTTTCCTTCGGTTGATTGGGAATGAAATAATCAGTTAAAAAGTTCAAACATTTTGCAAAGGAAACCAGATTAACGTTAAATTGCGAACAGTTGATCGCATTGGTGACACGAATGACATCTTGCGGCTGTTCGATCAAAATGATTTCTATTTGTCTTGACGGTTATGAAAGGATCATCTGCTTTCTCCTTGTGTACTGGAGAGTTGACTGCTTTGTTGACTGCTAAGTTGTCCTCCACTTCATCAAGTTCTTTATTGGCGAATTTGCACATTGGCAAATTGACTGCTTAACTGTCGTTGCAGAAACAGATATTCTGATTTGTTTCGTTGGTGGCGAATTTGTATGTGGGCGAATTGTACTGGTTACACGTAATTGCATAAACCGATCTGCTGATTGTTCCAGTAGAAAATGAAGTTGACGTGATGCTACTTTAGCGACAAACTTGACGTTTACAGAATCCCTGGTTTCTTTGCAGGCAATTGCGTTATGAGTGGAATGATAACCGCCATGCCTGTATGGTTCGCCACAGCAATGCGGTGTTTGAGTATGGCTATGAATACCTAGGCTGCTCTCCACGGCTTGTCATCACACCACTGACTGACAGATGTTATCTGACACTGACTGGTGCCCTTCATCTTCACTTGAATGGCGCTCCAGCTGGTCCTGCTGGCACCGGAAAAACGGAGACAGTCAAGGATCTCGCAAAGGTGATTAGGGAATGGGCAGCATGCGTTTTATTTGACAATTATTCTGCTAAAACGCGCCGAACGTCACCTCAGGGGCGGATCCAGAAAATCCAGAAAGAGGGGCGAAGAAATAACTAAAACCGCCTGATGCACAATACCACTTAAAAGTCGGTTGGTTACAGAAGCTTTTTCAAAAACTACGGGGGGTGGGGAAGAGGAGGGAGAGGGGGGGGGGAGGCGGCCCCCTCGGCCCCACCCCTAAATCCGCCACTGCGCCTGGTCAGGTTAGCCGGCGAGGCACTAGGTCGAGCTGGCTAAAATCGGGATATTCCGCAATATTGTCAAAAGCAAAGTTTATTGAGTTTATTACAGAAGAGATGGAAAAGCCATTTTCCTCCACGACATGCAAAATTACGTATATCGCAGGATATCTGTTGAGTGCGCATGACGAATATTGAGGGCGCTATGACCATATTTGGACATTTTCACAATGTGCTGAATAACAATGCGGGATACGCAGTGCACCTTGACATGGTCAGTAACTGTGAAGAAACGTCTTGCAGTAAAATATAGGGTAGGGGACATTTGTAAGTGAGAGATGTTATCTGACTTTGATTTGTGCTCTCACCCTTCACTTCAGTGATGCCGCAGCTAATCCTGCTGGCACTAAAAACAAACAAACAACAACAACAACAAAACAGATAGTCAAGGATCGTCATAAACATCTGACTTTCGAGCGATGTTGGACTTGCCATCACTCTTGAGTCTTCAAGGATTTAAGGCGCAGTAAAACGGGCAACAAATTCGTGCAACTTTCCGCGCAACATTGTTGCGGTACGAGTTGAAGAGCGATGCTGCCCGTTTTACCTCCCGCACGAGTAACTTGCCGCGCAGCAATTTTCGTCGTTTCATGTTGCAGCAACATGTTGCAGAAAGTAGAACAGCCTCCTACTTTGAGCAACAAAATCGGGGAGTGTTGCGCGAGTGGTAAAACGGACAACATCGCCCTAACTCGTATCGCAACAACGTTGCGTGGAAAGTTGCACGAATTTGTTGCCCGTATTACCGAACCTTTAGCCCCATGTTTTCGTGCCCAACTCTTTCGTCATATTGCCCACTCATTGATCCGAGTTTTCTGTAAGGAAGTGCGCATACTATTTCATTTGCCATGTCTTTTGTCTCAGGCTATGGGCAAGCAGTGTTTGGTCTTTAACTGCTCTGAAGGACTCGATTATAAGGTAATATTGGTATTTATTTCGGTACGGTGGAATTAGGCGAGATTGCTAGGATCATTCGCCATTGACTATTTCAACAACAGAGTGCTTCATTTGCGGCACCGTCTGTTGATACTCGTGCACGCAGATTTGTGTACTTAGCACGAATGATTTAGTCGTTTGTGTCCAATTTCCTTAGTACTAACTTATTATACAACACAATCTTAGGCTTTTAAGGACGGTGCCTCCTATTGCTAGTGCGCATTCTTTCTGCGCACCACGCAACCGCCATCTTATCTTGCGCGATTACTCGCGCGATTTCCTCTGAAGATTGTTTGTTTTGATGGTTATCGTATTTTTTGTAAGCTCTTGATTTAGCGGATAGTTTAACAGGATTGGCAATAGGCTGTCTACACCAAAAACCCGTAAACGAACGCGTTATTGTGGTGTGTTTTATGACATTACGCTGAATCACGCCGGGAAAAGCAATTGAAGTGAAGTGGCAAATAATATAAACATATCGGTTTAATACACAACAAATCCGTTTCGGTTTTATTCTTTTATTTTATTGCTGTTTCAAGAGTAAACTAATAAAAAGAAAGATGTTTTCATCGAACGTAAGATGTAACGTAACTGATGAAAAGCTTGAACTTAATTGGCCTTAATAACGGACTGCGAAAATCAGAAGCAAGGAATCACGAATACTGGCTCTCAAACTGCGTAGTTTTTATGCATTTCAAAACTCCTTCCAGAAAGATAATACAACCACAAGAAACAACTGCGAAAGTAGTTGACAAAACTACAAAACGTGGTCTTACGTACGTATTTGTCTTCCACTTCGCCAGAGCCTAAAAGGGCAAGTTATACTGGAAAAAACTTTGAAATTTACGCAAAATGCACATCTCAAAACGTCTTCGAACTTGCTCTTAACATTCAAAGCCATCTTCATTGAAAAAATGTCCTCTAATTCCCGAAGAATCAAGAAAACTTTTTGTTCCAGCATGTGTCACCATATCCCAGCATGCCCAAGGAAAAGACATGCAAATATTTCACTTAGTAGGGAGGGGGTAGAGCAAAAATTGTCTCAAGCTCCTAAAACAGCGTCTTAAAAGTAGAAAATAACCAATTTAGCTCTAAAAAATGCATGGTGACCCCCACTTTTTACCTCACAAAACGAAAGTGGTAAGCCTACTCAACACATGGTGATTTTTTCGTAGTTCGCAAAATATATTTAGCCTGCGTTTTTGCTCAACTAAAAGATAGCAGTCAGGTTCGCAAAATATATTTAGCCTGCGTTTTTGCTCAACTAAAAGATAGCAGTCAGGGCCAAAAATGCCTCCAGTGCAATGATTTTGTAATAAATACCACATAAAAAGTAGTTTTTATATCACCAGTTGTTATGTGTTTCAAAGCTTGCGGTTTGTTGTTGCCTTGGTGTATGTAAACAGGAATTCTAAGGAAATGTTCAGAGAAATATTTCTTCTTTTCTTTTTTGCGAAAAAAAAAATACTAAGTCTCTATTTTTTGCAGCTTTGGACTTAATTATCTCTGAAAAATGCATGGTTACCCCCAATTTTCTTTTCAATTTTCGTTAGCCCTTACCAAAATCTACATTTCAGCATAGTGATAATCCGCTAACAAATATCTTCGTATTAGGAGGCACCGTCCTTAAGTTCTACGTTTACTAAGATAATTAACAGGTACAATTTACAAAATGTTATAGTTACTGCTACAAACAGTGGGCTTAGAAGCAAAGAAACGCAGAAATTACCAAGTCCGTCAGCAAAGGGAATGAAGAGCAAATCACTCAAATTTGACTGGAGTAGTCATGAGTAGTATCCAAATGTTCTCGAAAAATTCTTTGTTATTAATTTTTATTCTAGTTTTGCTTTGAAATCCAAGAATTTGGGTCAAGTTTAAAATAAATATTTTACCTTCAGTGCTTCGTATACACCACCGCAGGTTTTAGAACATTAGCGGCGGATTCCTCAAGTCTCGCTCTTATAACAGTGTTGAGTAGTCTAGTCAAGACAAAACCATTATTTAACTTCGAATGGCAATGCAATATGAAGCCTGCTGCTTCTGGCGACCAATCCTTTGTGTTTTAACAGATGATGGGCAAGTTTTTCTCTGGTCTGGCTCAATCTGGCTCGTGGTTTTGCTTTGATGAATTTAACCGCATTGATGTTGAAGTGTTGTCAGTCATTGCACAACAGCTGCATACAATTAAAACAGCTAAAGACAACAGTGCCACAAGGTAAGACAGCCCAGTTCAGGATCTTTAGATAGAGGCATAATTCTCCAAGTTGCGACTGAAGACCCTTTCAGACAAGCATCGCCATCAACATGAGCAGCAGCCGCCACCCCCACTACTACCATCACCGCCACCGCCATCAACATCAACATCATCATCATCATCATCATCAGCAGCAGCAGCAGCAGCAGCATCACCACCACCACTACCTCAAACAGCACCGCCATCACCATCACCACCACCTCCACCAATATCACCATCGCTATCATCATCACCGTCATCTCAGCAGTCACCACCTCCACTACCATCACCACAACCGTCAAAATCACCACCACCATCTCCATCATCATAACCACTATCAACATCACCACCATCACTATCACCATCGCTATCATCATCACCGTCATTTCAGCAGCCACTACCCCCACTACCATCACCATCACCACCACCATCTCCATCACCACAAACATCGTCACTGTCACCGTCGTCGTCATCCTCATCATGATCATCATTATCGCCATCTGACGGTCTTTAGTCACTTCCTTAATTTGTTATTGTTTGTTATTGTAATACTTTAAGTTTTTTTAATTCTTGGTGACTATTACTTCGACTTGTGTACTAACGTCGTCTGACGATGTGTGATACACTTTTTTATTATATAAACACCAGTGAAATACCAAGTGAGCTTTCCCGCGAAAACTTCATATCTTCACATGTGAAGATAACATGTTATCTTCACATGTGAAGAGATCACCGTCGTTATGGTTACATAATAAATCGCGCCTTTGAAACTGTTAGTTTTTGACGTCTAGAAGTGGTCAAAAATATTGTTGTTTACAACTGGCTTTCCTCGGAATCTAGAATTCTAGGAGCCATCATTTTAGACTTTATCAAATGAATTTGGTTTTCGTCCATGTACTTCTTCCATGTTTAGTAACGACACGTTCTACTTTAAGACCATTGAAAATATTAAAGTAAAATGGTTTGGTATTTCACTGGTGTTTATATAATAAACAGAATATTACATTCCCGCTTATGGATATGAATTTTATCTTCTCGTGGTCAACTCGATATCTCACTCGTTCGCTGCGCTCACTCGTGAGATATCGAGTTGACCACTCGAAGATAAAATTCATATCCACGCGCGGGCATGTAATATCCTCTATATATTTTCTGTCGTTATCATAACAAAAAAAAAAAAGATTGTTTATGACTTTTGCAGGTCTTTGAACATATTTCGAGAGCTTTAAGGATAAACCGTGTTTTTTTCTTTTCTTTTCTATGCTAAAATTTATCTTTCTGTAGGTTTTTGTTCGAAGGAAGAGACATCAAGCTTAACCCTAACTGTGGAATGTTTATAACGATGAACCCTGGGTAAGCAAATAAGAAAGTAAAAAAAACTAAAAGAAATGTTAGCTTTCAGATTGGTATCGGTTTTGTTAAGGAGTCCCCTACGTCGAATAAAATAGTTTGTCCAGTGCTGGAAAGTCACAATTTCCTTGAAACCGTGGTTTACAAAACCTAAAGTCAGTCCACATCTCAAATGCCCGAAGCTATGTGGCCTGATGGACATAAGGTAAGCCCGCAAGACTTAGCCTAAACATGGGAAACCTTCTTATAGCTTTCTGTCCTCTTGAATACATTAAGGTCGTCTCATGGGTGCATTTCGAATAGACACGCGGTTAATGCACTGATAGCGGCTGACAGAGGCGCCTTTACAGGCTGACGTCTGATATCACCCTAGCGAAGCATCGCCATGAAGCTATGTGATATGTGCGGTATATAAATCCATTATCATTAATGAAGCTTTAGTTGTTTGTTAGTGGTAATACTGATTTACAACCAATGAAATCTGTTTCTCCCGTCCCGTGGCGTACAACCTGGTTCATTGTCGTTGTGCTGCCATGCAGGCTCTAATCTTTTCCAGTGCCTATAACTTGCTTCGTCATTTTTGGTTACCGGTTATACATGTTATTACTGTATTGGTTGAATGAAGCCTTCCTACTATTTGGAATCTTACAGTTTTGAAATTTGGAAGAACTGATTTCATTCGTTTTGTTTCACCAGTGTTGTTCAGGGATCGCGTTAACGCAGAAATCGTGCATTTTTACGCAAACAAACTCTAAAAAATCCATCTTCAAAGTTTTAATGCATCCCAGGACGCAAGACATTGACTTGAAGAAGCCACTCCACTTGCTTTGTATCGTCAGTAGATTTGGTTGTTTGAAGATTGAAGTGAGCTAACATTGGAGACTGGCGATGATCACCCATCCGGGAAATTGCATGAGTTATCGCCATTTTTTACCTGTTCTGATCGATTGAGAAATTCAAGTGCCAACTTACCTGTATTACACATTGTCACAGTGTCCAAATATGGTCACAGCGCGCTCAATATGCGTCGTGTGTACTCAACAGATATCCAGCTTTTTTGCAATAAACGCAAAAATTGTGCTTTGTGAATAATAAAACAATTATCAGGCGATATACCGCTCGATTTCGCAGGAAAAAAAAAAAAACAATAGAGTTAACATTATTGAAGGATGAAAACAAGTTGTTAGTCACCCTTTCTTATACCAAAAGAACTAGTTTTTCGTAGGAAAAGGTCATCAAGATTTTGGGACCCCTAAAAAATGTTTGGGACCCCAGTTTGGCCAGGCATATGGGTCCTTGGACACAGATTGAAAAATCCTAGTGCCATCCCTGGTTGCCATCCCTGGTTCGCCGAGCTTGCTTACCGACAATTTGTAATTGTTATTCCGTCATGTTGCCACCAGCTAGTTTCATTCTTTTTGTTTTACTAGTTACGCTTGTCGACTGGAAGTACTTGACAAGTTGAAGTCATTGTTTCATCCCGTTTATAAGTTGGTCGCTGTTTTTTCCATTACAACTTATGCTACTTAAGACAATTTGGAAGCTCCGTTTGCTCCCGTTTCAACAACTAATTTTTTTCCCGTTGGTTTACCTGTAAAACTGGTTGTGTTAAGCCATCCGGCAATTTTAACCCCTTTCATCCCGTTGCCAAAACTGTCTACTTTTATTCTTTTTATTCTACCATTTACGCTGGTTGATTTGAGCTACCCAGTAAATTTGAATCATTCTTTCATTAGGCTACCCGACAATTTGCAGTCATTGTTTCGTCGCTTTGCTAAGAACCAGTTTCATTCTTTTATCTTTCACTGACTAGTTACGCTGGTCGAGTTGAGCTTCCTGACAATCTGAAATCCTTGTTCCGTCCCGTGGCCATGATGGTTCCTGACTATGCCTTGATCGCCGAGATCATCTTGTTTTCTGAGGGATTTACGGCGGCTGCTTCGTTGTCAAGAAAAGTTGTCAACCTGTATCAGCTGGCAAGCAAACAGCTCTCTCAACAGGTAGGCGTCTGAATTCCATACAGTTGCCTCTTTCTGACGCCAGTTGCCTCGTTCTGGGGCCACCCACTTTGATGGGCGAACCCCTTCATTCTTAATCTCATTTTCATCAGTTTCGCTACAATTTGTCCGCCCGACATCTGAGCGCGAATCGCGCATGTATTTTGACACCCAGTTTACGAACATTTGAGATTCGGCCCACAATAGATTTTTGTCAAGTTGGGCTCTTAGAGAAACCACCCCGTCAATCAAAATCGGGCGTTAAAATACTGGAACGATTCGCTCCCCAACACTTTATTGCTGAGAGACCTTGGCGACAAATCGTAGCGTCTCTACTGCCTTTACTCTCATAATCGACCATCGCCAATAGTAGATCTTGATTTCTGATCCTATGGATGGTTGCTTAGTAAAGGGTAAGCTTCAGGTGGCACAGTGTGTATGGAAGGTTTATGAAAGAAGGGAATTCATGTTTCGTTTCCATTTTCAATATACAATATTTTTTCTGGGATAAGCTCGCCATCTTACTGGTGATGGTGGGCTCGTAACAAGCATTGGATCCACAGGTCGTGAATTAGATTTATATTGCACTCTCGCGTTTACCTGGGCTGCGCTGCGTGCTAGCTATCTGATTGGTTGCTTGTGCCCAGTTTAAAATGGGAATTTCTTCAGAGCGGCGATCGAAGTGAACGGCGAGGAGGTTGAGGCTAGGCGCGAAGGGTTGCTAGCTTCTTGTCTGACCCTACCCCACGCAAATCCCCGGCCGGAAGCTTCGTTCGCTGCTCTCAACGTAAAAACCTTCCGTGAAGTAAATCGTAGACGACACCGCAATATAAGAAACGCCAACTTTGAACACAATGTAAGAGCTTGCTCGCAGGCTGTAGCTTTTACGCCAAAGATTGGTGTGACAGTCTGATATCTCGAGTTTAGTTGAGCCCCAAGCTTTAGAGCCCCTATGTATGTAGGCCTTGTTTTTTCTCCTGCGCCATTATCTCTAACATTTATCATTTTTGTTTAGGATCACTATGACTTCGGACTGCGAGCCATCAAGTCTGTTCTTCTCATGGCAGGACAGCGCAGGAGGGCTGCCAGGTAACTATCAATTTTCCCGGGAGTTGTTCGCAGTACTCGGTACGCACTACTTTCAAGGAAAGTGCAATAAAATTATTGAACACATTTTTAGAAGTTTTAGTGGAGTGATGGTCGATGGATCAAGATGTGATTTGAATTGGACTCTAAACATAGTTTAGGAATAAATAGCTCGTCAAAGTTTAAAAGCATCATTGAGTCGTGTTATGGTAAACGTCATCCTGTATTCGTATTTGATAATGTATTTTTGTTCCTTATTTTTCTTGTGTTTTAACTCTTAAGCCTCAACATGGACTCCGAGACGCTAGAAGAAGACGAGTCACACCTTATCATCAATGCAGTGAAGGATGCGAACATTCCTAAGTTCATAACTGAAGATGTGCCACTGTTCAAGAACATCTTGGCAGATCTGTTTCCTGGGATGGACCCACCTGGTCCAGATAACAAGTTGCTCAAGGTAAATACACTAATAGAAAAACACAGAAACGCGCGCAAAATAAACATGAAAGCAAGTTTCATCGTTCATTCTTATGACTTGTTTTACTTGACGCAGAGAAAAACGTTTCACCCATTGCAAAGTGTTGGAGGAGGAAATGCTTCCTTTTTCTTGAAACATTTTTTCACGTTTATCCCAGCAGTATACGCTTACAAGACGTCTTTAAATTAGTTGCAGAGTACCTTGGCTACGTTAACATGGATTGACTATAATAGCATTTTAAGTATCCAAAACGGGTTCTTCAGAACTACCACTACAACTGATACTTGAGCTGTTTGAACATTCCTAAAAATCTCGTTAATAATTCATGAAGGAAATACAAAAGAAGTTAATTTTTAATGAGTGTCTTTATTTGATAAAGACACGGCTAAATTTTACATCCGATTTTCTAGGCCAAAATAACCCAAAATCTAAATTTTAGTGTAAGAATGGATAGATGTACAGTAAAGTTTTTTAAGCCGCTCAATAAATTCCCAATTCGTGTTTTATCAAGTCCTAAAACACTCGGCTGCGCCTCGTGTTTTAAACTTGATAAAACACTCCTGCTCATTTATTAAACATTACTTAAAAGTTCACTTATGAATACAAATATATGAGAATCACATATGGAACTGCGACGCAGTTACGAACGCTACTTGAGCTATAGCGAAAACAAAGCCTGAAAAACCTTCAGGCTTGTTTTAAAAGCCTGCATGTAGCATTTAAAACTGCGACGAACTTTCACAACTTCATTCTTTACTCAGCAGTTCTATATGTGATTCTCATATATTCGTATTCATATGTGAAGTTTTTATGTAATGTTTAATAAATGAGCAGGAGTGTTTTATCAAGTTTAAAACACGAGGCGCAACCGAGTGTTTTAGGACTTTATAAAACACGAATTACGAATTTACTGAACGGCTTAAAAAGCTTTACTGTACATCTATCCATTCTTACACTAAAATTTACATTTTGGGTTATTTTGGCCTAGAAAATCGGATGTAAAATTTAGCCGTGTCTTTATCAGATATAAAGACTCTCATTGAAAATTTATTTTCTTTTGTATTTCCTTCATGAATTATTAATGAGTTTTTTAATTACTAATAAAAACAGGCAAGAGGTTTTGCTCTTTTACTCACCTTTTGAAGTACCAAGGTTCGGCTAAAAAGGTATGCGTTTTTCCCTCCAGAAAGCCGCCAGGTCAGCGTTAGGCGAGTTGTCAATTCAGTACTGGCCCACACAGATAGACAAAGTCATCCAGTTGAACAGTACATTGCAAGTGCGGCATGGTGTTATGCTGGTGGGACCCGCCGGTGGCGGGAAAACCACCACGCGTCAGATCCTCAAGCGTGCGCTTGTTGTCCTGCCAACCATTCAAGCGCGGGAACAGCAACAACAGCAACAACATCCGGGGACTGTGGACGAGCCCGAAGAGACTGGGTCTTCTAAGACTGGATTGTCTTACTTGGTAAGTGTGCTGACTAGGAAAGTGCGCCATATTTTTATCTTTGTCCAAAGGCTCATCTATACTTGCTCTGCTAAAACTTAGTAGCACAACGTATGTTGCCCTTAAACGTGCGTTAAAAATTACAATAGCCTCCGTAACTGGCGGTTTTGTTGAGGAGCACGCGAGTGAGTGGCGAATCCCCGAGGAGAATGGAGCGGATGGTTTCCACGGCTTCGCCGCTCGATCGCGCGCTTCCCAACAAAACCGCCTGCTACGAAGGCTAATTAAGGGAGATTGGAGGTGTTTTTAGTGATCTGTGGGTGCGGTTCTTGTGCAATATTAATTATGATCTCGTGTAATTTCATTTCAAACTATTAAATGTGGGGATACTATTTCGATATGACATTTTTGGGTCCATTTTTCCCCTATATAGCCGCCCACTACAAGTTCACACGACGTTTTGAAACCTCTTCACTTAACTATGCTTAAGTAGGCTTCGCAATAGCGGGTTCTTTAAAGCAATTCAGTTAAAAAATTGTGTCCACTGTTCGGTTAACACAGAGAATTGGGAAAGCTAGACGTGGCTCCACTTTGGGCTCCACTTTGTGTATGAACTAGCACGTTCTGTGCAGCAAATGGCATTAAAAAATGATCTTCTCTTCTGTTGACACAGCGAACCGTGAAAGCCAAGCGTGGCTCCGTGAACGTCTTCACACTGAATTCTAAATATGTTAACTAGCAGGTTCTCTACAGCAGTACATTAGAGCAATCTGGTTTATCTGGTGTTCTGTCAACACAGAACACCGTGAAAGCCAGGTGTGGCTCAGTGAAACTTCTCCACTTTGAATACGCAGTGTATGAACTAGCAGGTTCTGCGGAGCAATACCAAAAAGAAATCTATCCTCTGTTCTGTTAACACAGCGAACCGGTAAAGCCAGGCGTGGGTCAGTGAACGTCTCCACGCTGAATCCGAAGTGTGTGACAGTGGGTGAGCTGTATGGGGAGATCAACCCCACCACCATGGAATGGAAGGATGGTCTGCTGTCACATATCTACCGTAAATACGCTAAGGACAGTCGCGGAAACATACGTGGTTCGAGGCGGAAGTCGAGCAATACATCGCCCGTCCCGCCCACCCTCTCAAGGGCTTCTTCATCGAAGTCTCTTGTTACCAGCGTGGTGTCTGCTACTAGCTTAGAGGACAACAGTGAAGGTGAGATCGGTTTCCATGCTAAACAAAGCTACAATCATGGACGAAATTCCTTGGGACAGTCAAGCAAAACTGGTAATTTTCGATGATTTGACCATCAGTCCAAACGCAGTGCTGTCAGTGATAAATGTCTGTTGCCGGTCTCCCCTCCCCCACCCAGTGCAATGTTGAAGGTCCGAAAAAATTGCGGGTACAGGTTTTCAACAATCGATGTGGGCTGGGGGGAGGGCCCGGCCACGTACTTTGAATCTCGCACGAGTCGTTGTTTGGCGCGCGTGTGGACGTTTTCTCCTTCCCCCACCCCCTAGTTCAATGCTGGATTCTTAGTGGATAAAAAAGCACCACAATTGTTTGTTTCGATTCAACATTGGCCCAGCATTGAAAGGGGGAGGGACAATAGCACCAATATGGTGAATTGTTTCAATGTTTCCAAGAGATTTGTCGAAGATTGTACTTTAATGGCCTCTCAACAACGAGCTTCCTATAGTTCAGTGGTGAGTTTCCTACAGCTTAAACTGAAGGTCATAGGGTTGACTCCTTTTGGAAGAACGTGGATTTTCCTCTTGCGAGTGTGTGTGTGTGTCACTCACTAAATAATACATCTTTCACTTTACCCACCAGGCTCCGGTTGTTCAAAGAGCGGATAACTTTATTCAATGGATAAACCTATCTATTGGATAAAACTGATATCCACCGGATAGTTATCCAGTGGATAAAAAGTCGTTGCACAAAACCTGGATAGTGCGATGAATAACTATCCACGGGATAAGCCGCTATCGGTCCTTTGCCATGGTGAATCTCAGTCACTTTTTAGATAAAACATAGCATGACATCAAAATGGCGAAGGATGTGGAACCAGGAAAATGGAGAAATCAAAGAGAAAATGGAGAAATCAAATTTTATCCGCCGGATAGCGATTTATCCGCTGGATAAGAGTTAACCACTCTTTGAACAACCGGGGCCAGGCTTAAAATTTACCATCACGTTTTCTCTCGAACCACAGGAACACTAACGTTATTGCGTGCTTTGGTACATCGCGTTGGGTGTCGTTGAATGTTGTTGCGGTTTGTTGACAGTTGTTGTTTCAACTGTGAATTAATCCTGACAGAACCCGACACGGTGTTCAAACGCATTCAACATGTTGGACAAAACAATGTCGGCTGACAACATTCAACAATGTTGGTGCCATAATGTTGAGTGCCTTTGAGCACCGTGTCGGGTATTGGTGCGAGTTATTGGCGGCTGTTGGATGTTGTTTCAGCTGTCAATCACTCCAAACATCACCCAACACGGTGTTCAGACGCTGCCATCACGTTGGTCGCACCATGGCTGGAAACGTTTGCAAGGGCCTTTAGTCTTTTGATTAATGTTTTTGATTTTGTTCTCCCACTCGGAACACAATGAAGTGGAAACAGGTGCTGCGACAGAGGAAGGCAGTGGTAAAGAGGACTCGCCAGTCCGCTGGCACTGGATTGTCATGGACGGACCTGTGGACACGCTCTGGATTGAGAACCTCAACACTGTTCTGGATGACACTAAGGTATAGTACAGAACGAGATTAATTATCTTCAATTGATATTATAAGCATGGTTTGCTGCTTGAAACAGTTCCAACATTTCACCAAATTTTGAGCAACTTTCGTTTGCCTAAAGTCTTGTGTGAGACGTTTCAGTATACTAGGCACCCTTTCAGAAAGAGAGGCTCTTTAAATAAAGGAGAGAGGAGTCCTCATCACCGAATTTGTAGGGTAAGCCTGTTCATATTCTCTTGGCTCGAGAATTCTCAAATTCCAGCTGAAAGGAGCTGCGTCACGGTCTTTGAATTTTGAAAAGTTTAGCCTCAGTGTTTCAATAGGTCATTTGTAATCCGTTTGAATCTTCTCCATCTTTCACCATCCTCGCCATATTTGCATTTCTTCTTGTCTCTTTTGGTGCTCATCTTCCCTGTCAAATTGCTTCCCAGTATTTAAATGCATTTTTTATGTCGTTAATAATGACTCAAAATATCATGAGCAAGCCCCTTTAAAAGCGTTCTGGTGAAACCAATGTTGCTTTGTTGGCCAATATTCGCCGAACAATTGTTAGATGGCAGTGTTAAAACTCACGGTTAAGCGCTGATGCATTCTGCTCTAACAAGAATATGAGCCAGTATCTGTAACTGCTTGTTGTTGTGTCTCAGGTACTGTGTCTGGCCAATGGTGAACGAATTGGCATGGGCCACGGAATGAGAATACTCTTTGAAGTGGACAACCTGGCGATGGCATCTCCAGCTACTGTTAGTCGCTGTGGAATGGTTTACATGGTACGAATTTTACTTCGAGGTTTTCCCCTTCATCGTCCATTCTGCCTTGAGCACCAATGATTCTGGCCATTTCGTACCCTTACCAAATGCTTGAGCTGACCCAAATTTGCGAAGGACTTGACAAATCTGTGATCTTCACCAAGTTTAAACGATCACTCAGCTCAACTCTGAATCGCCTACCGTAGGCCTCGCTTAGAAAGCGTGAACCAACGAAGTCCAGCTCTCAGAAAACATTGCTAATATATAAGCACGCCCAGTTTTTCAAAGAGCGGATAACTTTATCCAGTGGGTAACTCACTATACAGCAGAAAATGTATAGCAACGAATACAGGTTTACCGTAAAAGCTCTATTAACCCCTCCCCCCCCCCCCCCTCTCTTTTAAGCCCCCTCTCTAATAAGCCGGGAGTCGGTTTTTGTAAGAAGCCCCCCTCTCTAATAACCCCCCCCCCCCCCCCCTTTTTGGGACACGAGATTTGATAGATTATTCCCTCTTACGAAAGATAGATAGATAGATAGATAGATAAGAGCTTTATTTTATCATGCTAGCCCATTCAACAATGTAAAAATAACAATAGCTGGTTTCCAGTAGGGGCGTGCATGAGCTAAGTATAAAAATTAAAAATATCCTAAATATACTAACGACCGTGATTAAAACTATTCGTGCATTTAATATAACCCTAAGTATAATAATTTAACACTTTATAATAATTTATAATTATTTAACAGTTTATATGGCCCAGTTGGTTTATTTTAAACAAAGATACAATAAAACACACAGTACTATTTCCTGCTCGGTAGTAAATAATAAAGTTTTACTGCAGTCGTTCGAGATTTGTTCAGAAACTACTTAACACGAAAACGGCGTGTTCAAAGATTTGAAATAAGCCTCCACCTCTCCAATAAGACCCCCCTCCCCCCTTAATAAGGCCTGAAATTAAATAAGCCACCCCCCGGGGGGGGGGGCATAATAGAGCTTTTACGGTATCTGCTGCACCACCAGGATAGAGATTTATCCGTTGGATAATGTTATCCGCTTTAGCTTCTGAACAACTGTGCCCAGATCTAACGTAGATAAAAAAAAACCTACAATTTACTCTAGGTGTGGGGCAAATTTTTACTCAACTTAAGCGATAACCCATACACTAAATATTGGCTGAAAGGCTCCCCCTATGTTTGCTCGACTTGAAACAAAGGTTTTCATGTTGCTCTGGAGCGACAATATGTATCATGTTGTCTGCGTTTAGTTTTTCCCAATCTACAGTTTTCTATAGGTGTGGTTACATTAGACCTTTTGCTCATGGGGAACATTAGAGTAATGGCTTGGGTTGGGTTGACTCTGGGATTTAAACGACTCCCTGTTGGTGGTTTCCAAGCAAAAAGGTAAACAGCACGTGGTCTCCCTGCGTCTGGCAATCACTGTAATCGATTAAGCCCCTTCGGGGTCTCGATAAACCATACGACTTACATCTGAAACTGTCATGGGTAGTTGGTTTTTTTCTTTCTGCCGTATCCATGGAAATTACCTGGAGGCAATTTCACTTTGGGAAGATAGGTTACACATAAATAATTGCTTCCCTTTCCCGTGGGTAAAATGACCAGTGTAACCACACCTTGTGTTATTATACGTAACTTAAATTACTTGCCTGAAAACACATTAGCTATTTGTTTTCAGAATAGAGCAGTTTTCAATTGAGTGTCGAAAGTAATTTGGTTTTACATTGCTTCGCACTGTGATTGACCAGGAAAACTCACACCACTTTCTCAACCAATGAGAAGCAAAACCAAATCCAATGGCGACTTGCACGCGCGTATCTTCTCGCGCTTTGCGCCGGTTACATGTAATTGCTGCGTATTCTGATTGGCTCATTACATTGCTTATTTCTGTGGTGATTGGCTGGTGTAATTGCTTTGGTTTTGGTTTTACGACACTCAATTGAAAAGCGCTCTTAACATCTTTTGGCTAACAAAACGCTAATGACGATTTCAACAAACTGAATAAAAACCGACGTAAAGCGGTACAAAGACAAACTGAACGAGATTTCTTACGGCGCTCCGTTGTTGAAATGTTGACAGGAACCTGAGGATTTGGGTTGGAGACCATACGTTAAAACATGGCTGCAACGACTTGAGGAGCAAACCAAGGTAAACACACCAACGTTCAGTGAATGATGTGCCTTGTTTGATAATCCAGATCTAAAGCTCAGGCCAAACGCACTCGCAAGTTGTCGCAAGTAACCGCAAGCTGAACTTGCGGAGAGACTTGCCTTGGGTGGCCAAACGGACTCGCAAGTTTCCTCGCAAGTACACGAAAGTCGCAAAAAACCCATTTCAGTGGCTACTAGGTTGCTGTAACATCGAATGGATGTCACTCAACTTGCGTTGACTTGAGTTGGGTGGCTAAACGGTGAAAAGCGTTTGTCGACTTGCGTGAAAATTTGATCTCGACCAAGATCTTGTGCGCAAGTCCTCGCAAGTGCACGCAAGCCATGGCCAAACGGAGTCGCAAGTAGACCCAAGTTTTCAACTTGCGTCTACATGCGAGTCCGTTTGGCCTGGGCTTAAGGAAAGATTGTATCAAATGATACCAACACTTTCTCTCAAGTTATGTTAGTCTCCGCCAATCTTATTAGTGGCCCCCTATAGTGGTTGGGAGAACAATTCTTGGAGGGACTGCGTTTCATAATAAAGAAAAAGAAGTAAAAACGAAGGAGAATTGTACATTTTCTCTGGCTTGATTTAGAATTCCCCAGTGAATTCTTACCATTATTCTTTCATGGGGAATCCTAGGGCTCCCTTTACTAAAATATAGGGGCCCTGGAGGAGTATATAAGGGTCAAAGTTAATCGGAGTCCATGACTGACTTTGAAGTAATTCTTCCGTATGCGGAACAGTTTTAGAGACTTTGAAATGATACATATTTGAATTTACTTTTTATATTCGAATGAACTTATTTCTAATAAAAAGCTAGAGTATTCGAGTGTCCATTGAAAAGGTTCTTATCTTACGTCTTAAAGTCTGTACTTGGATCGCAGCATCTTCGTGCGCTTTGAAAGGCGCATTCACTAATCTTTCCATGCACCATTTCAGTTTTTTTTTTTTGGCGGGAATCCCGCAAACCCGCAGCCTCGTAAGAAGACATATTTTCCTCATTCCTTTTTCAACGGGTCGCTTTGCTCAGTACACTGTAACTGATTATTCCCATGACCAAATTTTTATTGTGCAGTGAGATTTCATTGCAACTGAAGAACTGACCTGGAGAACACTGATAAGTGAAGCCTTATCGCTAATTTTATCTTCCCTCTCTTTACAGTTCCCTCGAGAAGCATTCAACCATCTCCTTGAGTTGTTTGAACACAGTATAGATGTTGCTCTTCGTTTCCTTTCAACTTACAACAGTCTCCAGTACATAACAGCGCCAAGCCTCAGCAATGTGTCCACCCTGTGCAGCATCATCAGTGGCTTCATCGCGATCATCAACAACCAAGGAGGGTTAACCGCCACTGGAACTCCGAACACTAACGAAGATGGTGCAGAGTTGTCGGAAACTACTTTGGCCAAAACCGTCACGTTTGCCGACGACGCTGAACACGAAACCCGCACACGGAGATTGTCGTTCGTCCAACGTGATCCTTCACAGCTTCACAGCTTTTTGGGCAAGCTGTTTGTCTTCGCCTTCACGTGGTCTTTTGGTGGAAATCTTCACTCTCGAGACTTTGTCGATGATGAAGATGTGGGAGATACCTTTGAGAAGAATGCTCCTTCCGTTTGGCAGCTTTTCGACGCTTTGGTTCACGAGATTTTTGAGAACGACACTCCAATAGGAGTTAAGCTACCACCAGGAAACGACAGCATTGCTAACTACTACATCGATATGGAAAGTGGACAGTTCGCCCTTTGGAGCAATCTAGTCCCCACTGCGCGTGCGTTGATAGCCAAGTCCGTCTCAAACCAGTTCGCCATCTCTGACACATTAAACGCTCTTGATGATCCTCCGCCACTGAAACACCAAATCGAAATAGACCGCTCGCTTGTGCCAACTGTCGACACGGTTCGGTACGCGTTTCTCATCGCCTTGATGGCGTTGAACGGACAACCGGTTTTGCTAACCGGAGAAAGTGGTGTAGGCAAGAGTGCCTTGATTCAGGACACCTTACTTCGGCTGTCTCAAGCGGGGGGAACTGGCATTAGCACTGGGACAATTCTGGGCGCCGTGTTTCGAACGGGAGGAAAAAATCTGGTGGACAGCATAATTGATATTACCATGAGTGACCGCGAAGGACTCAAAGTGGAAGGGAGTAATTCTGAGGTTGTTTTCCACTGCATGCACTTTTCGGCGTACACAAGCTCGGCTAAAGCACAGAAGTTTATTGAATCCAAGCTGGTGAAAAGAGGAAGAGACGTTCTTGGACCCAGACCAGGGAAAAAGGTGAGTTTAACAACGTTAATCTTTCCGAAGGCCACTTCTTCTTTTACACAATTAGCTTACCATTCACCAACTTCCCCCCACCCCTCCCCACCCCCCCCTCCCCACCCCTCCCCAGCCCTCCTCCTTTCAGCCTTGGCAAGCAAAATTTCGTTGAGGATAATTGCAATAATGTTGCACAAATCCGGGCTCAAGGAAATATATAGAAAGGAAATATATAGTACTTGTGCTCGGAATGTGTAGCGATGGATAGCGAGAGTAACGCAGTATTGACGAAAGTGCAGTCTTTTCACATGTCGAAAGATTTATATAAATGCATTTTTGCGCATTTTCTATATAAATTCAAATGCCCATTACATTGTGTTTAAGAGAAAAATATATATTATTAAGTATGACTAAGGTCGTAACAAATGATACAAACTAGACTAGAGGTTAGAGGCTTCAAACTCCGTCAAATGGCTATACTAAAAGTAAATGGTCTGATTTGTTAGTGGTAGATTTTTGGAAATCAAACCCCTTATACCTCTCCTTAATCTTCCACACAATCCTCTTGTTAAGCGAAAGTAGAAAAAATTACTCTAAGAAATTGGCCGTTCAGATTTTTCCCAACACGCGCCCAGCGGTCAGTTCTTAACATTACCTATCATGTTTACACAGGCAAGGCAGATAGTGAGCCTATCGTGTCCACACCGTTATTGCTGTATGTGAATCCTTTGTGTTCACACAGGTATTACTGTTCGTGGACGATCTCAACATGCCTCAACCAGACCCATACCAGTCTCAGCCTCCCCTTGAATTGCTCCGTCAGTTCCTGGACTCGAGAGGTTTCTTTGACTCAAACAAGCTTCAATGGAAAGAAGTGCATGACGTCACACTTTTAGCGGCTTGTGCTCCCCCAGGGGGAGGTAGAAGTGCGATTAACGATAGGCTGTTAAGGCACTTCAGGTAATATTGAAGAAATGATACCTTTTCACCGAATTTTGTATTAACAGCAAACTTTGTCTGTTTATGTGTAAAATGGAATAAATACGTGAATGATCATCGCAGTTATGAACACTACTTAAGCAGTAGTGAAAATAAAGACTGAAAAAAATTTAGGCTTGTACGGGATTCGAACCCAAAAACTCTGCGATACAGGTGCAGTGCTCTACCAACTGAGGTAACAAGCCATCTGGGAGCTGGTCATTTTGTGGGTTCGTAATATACCCGTAAACGATGAATATGCGATAATGAATATATGAAAATCATATATTTGAATTGCGGATCGAACAATTCAGTCACATATTCATTCTTTAATCCGCAGTTCAAATATATGATTTTCATATATTCATTGTCACGTGTAAAATAGACTTCAACAGACCAATTTTTGAGAAGTTAATTTTCCTACGTACTCTATCGAATGAAAACTAGTGAAAGGTAACTACAGAGCACATGTTTTGCAAGTTAAGTCTTCTGTCTAACAAACTGAAGTGAAGTCCTAAAAGCAAAGCTGGACATACGTTCCTCTTTGTCAGTAACATTCCTGTGAATTCCTCTCCGTCCCACTTTCTGCTGCCGCCTTCTTCTGATAAACGCACTGACGTAAAACGCAGTTCACGTCTTTGTCGTTATTATTTCTGAATTTTATTTTGTATTGTTTTCAGTATGCTTTGCCTGCCTCATCCTTCCTCCAAGTGGTTGCATCACATTTACACCACCCAGCTTGGCCGTTTCCTAGAGAAGGCTGACTTCACTCCTGACGTTCGGGATGCTTGCCAGGACTTGGTCACGGCTGCCATGGGAGTCTACTTCAACCTGAAGGCAAACCTCCTCCCCACCCCTGCTAAAGCTCATTATACCTTTAATCTGCGAGACCTCAACAAAGTGAGTGAAATCATCTTGAATAATCTTCCGCATGGTTTCTAGTCTATTATGCCCTAGACTTCATATAACAATGTTGCATTTCACGTGGGCTTTTCCTTCCTAGCTGGACTCTTTCTCTCTCTATAGCAATCTAAATCATAACCTCACTCGTTTAAACTGCAAAACGCAGTCTTCTTTTCTCTTGAAATTCAAGTAAGGGGGCGCGGTTTGAGTAGTCCGCAATCCATATAAAGCATAGCTTTTCTTGTACAGCCTGAGTCATTTCGTGGCGCGATCCAGTCTATTCGTCTGAAAACCGCGCATGTCGCACAGCACTACCAGAAAGTCTTATTCGACATTTTTCTAGCTTTTCACAGGATAAGTCCTCGGGGTAAATGATTGAAACTGGGCTGTCATTGAACCACGTGTTCCATTGAGCTGAACACCATTAACAAACGTTTTGCATTGCAAGCAAAGTGAACCCTTACAGTCGTAATGGATCTTACCTGTTCCCGCCTTAAAAGGCAAGAGATCAGACGTATCGTCCCGTCATTTGCCATGTAAGATTCCTTCCCTTTTTTTCACGTTTTTATGTGGCTAAATGTGTAATTTAGGCAAGGTCAACCTCAAGACAAGTCTTGCTGGCCAGCGGTCGCACCTCAGGCGGGCAGGTGATTCCCGGTGTGGCCAGTGCGACTTCAGGGGCACTTATACGTGATTGCATAACTTAGCATTGCTTACTTTGCTTGGCTGGTCTCTGCGGATCATTTAGCAGCAATAAAAATTTGCCGGTATAAACACTGCTGGACTAACTGTTCAATATGTTTTCCACCTTTGACTGAATCGTTCTTTAAAGTTAGCGAATAAACTTTGTTATATCAAAGATACAATTATTCTACTCAGTTTTGGTCTCGTCTCATTGTCGATTGAGACAATTTTGAATAGATTTACGCTCCGTGTACTAGCTGTAAAATTGATAACTCTTGTGTTGTTTCTTTCAGATTATAGAAGGCCTTCTTCAGGCGCACCCAGGCGTCATCACATCACGTGACCACTGCTGTTATCTTCTTGGCCACGAAGCTTCCCGTGTGTTGCATGATCGTCTTACGAATGATGCCGACCGACGATACTTCTATCGGATCCTTTCCGATCAGCTTCGTAATGGCTTCAAGGCTCGCTTGAGTCCAGAGGAATTGGAGAAAACTCCTTTGATATTTGGTGACTTTCTCGAAGGGAGCTCACCCCACGATGGACCAAGGGCGTACCGTTTTGTCAGACAGTACGATAGACTGCCTCAGATTTTAGAGGTGAGGTTTCCACTAACTTTTTTTAGGTTGTTCGTTTGGGTATGCGATTTCGTTGAAATTTCGGGGCAGCAGCGTTGGCGCAGTGGTGAGAGCGCTCGCCTTCCATCAATGTGTCTCTGGTTCGATTCCCGGACTCGGCGTCATAAATGGGCTGAGTTTGTTGGTACTCTACTCTGCTCCGAGAGGTTTTTCCCCGGGTACTTCGGGTACTTCTGCCCAAAAACCAACATTTGATTTAATTAGAGAATTGTAATTAGATTGCTGGACATCAGTTGATATCAGCCTACCTTATAACTCTTTAAGCGACTTAAAAAGTTCTATTTTTACAAAATACAGTTTTTGTTTTCAAAATATGTTAGCATTTTCAGAAAGAGTGAACGGCAAACCAAATGCTCATTTTGTTGTTGCTTTCCCTCACAAGGAATACTACGACAAAGCCAAACTATCAGGGGGTAGTGTGGATCACCGTTTTGTCTTCTTCGACATGGCAATCCAGCACGTGATTCGTGCAGCACGTGTGTTTCGTCAGCCCGGGAAGCACATGCATCTGGTGGGCCTGGGTGGCACTGGCAAAGCCACGGTCGCTAAGCTAGCGGCGTTCATTGAAAATTGCGTGTTCTTGAGACCGTTTGTTTCTCGCACGTACAATCTGCTGGAGTTTAGAGATGATCTCAAGAAAGCTTCTGTACGGGCAGGTGTTAAAGGCGACAATACTGTGCTCTTTCTGACCGATAATTTAGTTAAGGTAAGGAGATATCTCCGGATTAACCTTAACGGCCATACTTTTAACCCTGCACCTTATCAATGTTAGCTTGCAGAACAGGCGTTATTTATTTATTTTGCGAGCGCAAGTCACTTGCGACGTCACACGTGAGTCGCGCTTGCCTTGCGCTTCCCTGCGCTCGCGTGAAAACGCAAAAAAAAAAAAAACGTCTGTTCTGCAGGCTATATAAATGTCAAAATGTGAATTTCGTTCGTTGTTTTGTATGGTAGTGGATACGGAAGAATATTTTCGATTATTAAGGCGCTTTGACTGTTTTCGTTTTAACTTCATGTTCGATCATGTCGTGATTCGGCCAAGAAAAATTTCACGTAACTTTTGGAGATAAAAGTTTCCATTCTAGAGTTGTACTCTGTAGTCGCAAATGTTTTGTTTATAAACTGGATCAAGAGTTCACTAGGAATTTGAGAAGATAAACACGTAACAAATTCTCCTGTGTTGGGGATTTGTTACAAATCGAGACAATGTCTCGGTACCTAGATACTCACATGAACTATATTAAGTATTGAAGAGCCTGTTCAATGCATGCTTTCCTCTAAATAACTTCTGTGACTTGGTACATCCTGTAGGACGATTTTCTTGAAGACGTCACGAGTATTCTAAGCGGCGGCGACATTTCCAATCTCTTTGATCACGAAGATCTCGAGCGCATCTCTTTGGATCTGAAGAAAGAAGCCATACATCAAGGAATTCCAGACACGAAGGAGGCTATCTTCCAGTTCTTCCTTAAACGAGTGAAGCAAAAGTTACATGTGGTACTCTCCACCACCCCTGCGGGGTCAACTTTCCGCCGACGTTGCCGCCTGTACCCACCCTTGATAAATTGTTGTACCATCGATTGGTTTGACAAATGGCCCCTGGACGCTCTGCATTCTGTAGCGATTTCGTTTCTTGAAGGCTCAGAGCTGGCCACAGAACAAACATCAAACAACGCTTTGATGGTAAGCGTGTCTAAGGTGTTCGTTGAGGTATACAGAAGCGTCGAAGAAGAAACGCAGAAGTTTTACGATGAGTTGCATCGGCGGTATTACACCACGCCTACGAGTTACATGGAGTTTGTGCGGCTCTATCTGTCCAAGTTGAACGAGAAGCGAGCCGAGTTTAGTTTTAATCGTGACAGGTTGTCCATTGGATTACAGAAACTCTCCGAGTCTAACTCATTGGTGGGAACTATGCAGACCGAGCTGCTGCAGCTAGGACCCAAACTAGAACAGAAAGCTAAGGTGGGTATATTGTATAATTCTCTGAGTTCTTCGAAGCACTACTTCAATTCATATCAAATCAAATAACTTATTTTCCATGGTATTCTCATCAGTTACACTGGGTACTACTTTTTTCTACTATTCCTGAAACTGCTTTTAAGAAAGTTGGTGCGGGGAAGGGGAACAGCAAGTTTATCTTCATTGTTGCGAAGAAAATAGCCAGTAATGGTGCTACACTCGACAAATCTAGATCGAAGATAATCAGGTGCGAGCCCATTTAGAGATTTATACACCATGCAAGCTTTTTGTATCTGGCACTGAGATTCAAGCTTTCTCTGACATCTTATAGGTTTTTCTCTTAGTTCATTCATCATTGGTGCTAAATGGCTTCCTAAAATTCAGCTCTACGTCCTCAGTGTTTGAGACATTCATAGCGGGTTCCAACGAGTTATCTACAATCTTCGCCAAAAAGTTTACAACTTAGGTTCCTTACTGTCCTGTACCTCCCTCCCCTCCCCCAATGTATTCTTTGTCCGCTCAAGCAATTTTCTCAGTCGCTTTCAATATTGTTCTATGGGGGGGGGGAGTAAGTAAGTATAAAGTATGTAAGAATAAAGGTTGCGGAAAACAAACTTACTATAAGGGCCTGAGGTGACCATATTACAAACGTGTTTTTGTTTTTGTTTGTTTGTTGTTGTTTTGTTTTGTTTTTTTTTTTTGCAACGGCTTTTTCAGAGTGCTTCAAGAGATTTTGCCTTATATTGCAACTCAGCCATTCCCTTCTTGCTTTCGCTCCGTCTTTCCTACTTTTCCTACCAAAATAGGACACAGAAATGCTCCTGGAACAGCTAGCCAGTGACCAAGAAGCAGTAGATCAAGTGCATAGCGTGGTGCAAAAGGAAGAGGAGATCATGAACGAGGAAGCCATGAGAGTACAAGGGATAGCGGAGGAAGCCCAGAGGGACCTAGAGGGAGCGTTGCCACAGCTGGAGGTAGCTATTGCCGCCCTGGACGCATTGGACAAGTCGGACATTTCTGAAATACGCGTGTACACCAAGCCGCCCACCATGGTCATGACTGTGTTATCTGCGGTGTGTGTCCTGCTGCAGCAAAAGCCTGATTGGAACTCAGCTAAACTGCTGTTGGGTGATCCGGGGTTCCTAAAGAAGCTTGTGGCCTATGATAAGAACAGTGTCCCGGATAAGGTGAGTTCAACGATGGGATCGGTCATACCGTCGATTGCATCTACCTGTGAACGCTCGCGCTAAAGACATGTTTTCAACTGACGTCAAACGTCTATGTTTTAGGTGTCAAACTTTGAAGTTTCCCCGCCCAAACTTAAGCTTACGTGACCTCAAACGTCTATGTTTCAGGTATCAAACTTTGAAATTTCGCCACATATCAGTGATTTTCGCAGGTTTTTCTCATATTTTCTAGACTACGATGACAGTGAACCACGAGAGCACTGACTCTGTCGAGAGAACTTCGCGTTTGGGTGGAAAAAATTCAAAGTTTGACACCTGAAATATAGACGTTTGAGATCACGCAAGCTCGAGTTTGGGCGGGAAAACTTCAAAGTTTGACACCTGAAACATAGACGTTTGACGTCAGTTGAAAACATGTTTTTAGCGCGAGCGTTCACGGGTAGATGCAACCGACGGTAGTACGGCTTCAAATAGGGGTGTAATGATACACCAGCCGCACAATATACATGATGACCGATACGATACTTTTTGATGCGATTCATGAACATGCTCGGGCGATATTTTCCGCGAATTCGCAGGATAATTGTTAAATATAAGAGAGCTACTGCTCATACGTGTGTTAATAAATACAGCAGGGTCATTTCAAATCCTACATGAATACTCGTATTTTTGACGAACGCGATATCAACAGTCCCTCTCGCGTTGAAACAAAGTGACAAGCGACAGGCACCCAACGGGAAAAATGGTGGCAAAATTATGAACACGTTTTCCCACCAATGTGCCACAGTTCAATTCCGAGACTCCACGTCATCTGAGCGTTGAGTTTGTTTTTGCTTCTCTACTCTGCTCCGATAGGTTTTTCTCCAGTTACTCCGGTTTTCCCCTCTCTTCATAATCCAACATTTTCTAATGTCATTTCAGTCTGGAAAGTGTCGACAATTAGCTGCACCATGTGAGCTGAATACGTTAGCACTCAAGTAATGTGATTTTGTTTGTACTACGTAGGTGTTCACGCGTCTTAAGCGATATACTCAACACCCGGAGTTTCACCCCGAGGCGGTGGGGAAGATCTCAGTGGCTTGTAAGTCCATGTGTCAGTGGGTTCTTGCGCTGGAGAATTACGCTGAGGTGTACAAGGTTGTGCAACCCAAACAGAGGCGATGTGAAGAAGCTCAGGCTGCTCTTGCGATAGCCAAAGAAAACTTGCAACAAAAGCAGGCATGATTCTTAAAAGTAGCCAGACTAGTGGCCAGCATACCTCACAAATTTGATTTCGGAAAATACGGGAGAACAACTAGTAACATGCAGAGGAGTTTTCTCAATACGTTTCATTTTAACGATGACACTATGGGATTTTGTACACAGACTTGAAAGGTAGAACTACCTTGTATAGCATGATAAAAAGCACCGCAGCAGAGTACTTCTTGGAAACTTTTATTTAAGTGGTCACACTTTAGGATTTCATCCAGAGTCTCCAAAGATACAATCGCCTTGTAACATACAGCAGAACAGTACGGTGCTTGTTCAGTAGCTTTCATTTGAATGGTCAGACTTAGAAGAAGACTTTTTCCGCAAACTCAAAATGAAGAACTACCTTATACAGCATATTAGACAACAACACCAAAAAGAACTGCTCAGTAGCTTTCAGTTAAATGGTCACACTTTATGATTTTATCCACTGACTCAAAATTTGGAACCACTTTGCACAACATAATAAACCATTTAAACAATTAACAGTATCTTTCATTTAAATGGTCATGCTTCGGTTTTTCTTCGACACATTCACTCCTGCACAACACATGCCACGAAACCGAAAAATGGAAGCAACAGTCGTTTTTTGAACGGTTACGATTCTCACGCCCAGATGTTGTTACACTATATTCTATCAACACGAATCAAAGTAAACTAAAAGACGAAAAACACTTTTATTGCATCTTTTAGACAAGTTTGCAACGAATCCAAGAGCAGCTTCAGTTGTTGCAGCAACAATATGATGATAGTGTAGCGCAACTAGAAGAACTCAGACAGAAGAAGGAGCTGACCATAATCAGGCTGCAGAGGGCTTCAGTACTAACAGCATCTTTGGCAGAAGAACAGGTACAGTGCAGTGGAGATATGGTGTTACAGTTGTGTCGGGGCTATATTATTCCAATATTTTGTCAGCCTTGGCTGCCTTTAAGGTTATTAAAATACTTTGCTCATGCATTATAGCGGACGATCGCAGATGAGCTGTTTTTCTATCACCATTGCTTGAAATTAAGCGACCTTCCAAAGAAAGGGTAAGAAAAAAAGTGGTTGCCAAATCTGTCTGTCACAGAGAGATGAACTTGAAAACGTCGCCCGACTTTTTCAGGATTGTTACCAGCCACCCGTGGTTTTTAACACGCTTGATTTAAAAATTTAGTAGAGTCGAACCGGTGCAATAATGGCTTTAGATTAAGCGGGCCACCATTTAGTTGAACTATTCAGCGTTTGTTTTTGCTGAGGATATTCAAGTCTCGTTGACATGTCATTCCACAGGTTCGCTGGAAAAAATCACTTAGCATTCAACAAAATCACACCCAAGGTTTGATCGGTGATACGCTCGTGTCATCAGCAGCGGTTGCTTACCTCGGCGCCTTCACGTCGTCGTACAGGAACCGGCTTCTCTTTCACTGGCTGGAGCTGTGCACAAAAGAAAACATTCCAGTCTCCGAGAACTTCGAACTGACGGACTTTCTTTCCGAGCCAATTGAAATACAAAAGTGGCTTAACAAGGGCCTGCCGCATGACAAACACTCTATTGAGAACGCAGTACTCATGAAGCATTGCCGCCGGTGGCCACTCTTGATCGACCCGCAGGAGCAAGCGTCCCACTGGATAACGCAGACCGAAAAGCACAACGGGCTCAAGATTGTCAAGGCGTCGGATCCGAGTTACATTAGGGCGCTTGAAAGCGCCATACCGCTAGGACAACCAGTGTTAGTTGAGGTAGGTAGCCTTGCTTTTGTGGCTCGTTTCGCTGTGAGAGTTTTAACCCCTTTTGTTGTTGTTTTTGTGAGTTATTGCTCTTCGTGGTCTTGTTGTTCTAGTGTTTGAGTCCGTAGTTAAAATCCTAAATAACAGCTATTTTATGGAAGCCCTTTGATTACGCAGGGGTCCACTAAGTTATAGGTTAACCCTAAATTCTTCTATTATTTATGTATGCTGAATGAAATGCTCGAGGTGTCGTTGCTGGTGAAACCCTACAATTCTTTCACTGAAGTGAATATTTTTAATGTTTCTCGTCTTTGGTGCCTTTTTTGTGCCTTGCAAGGTCAGGCTGTGTAGATAACTTCCAAAAAGCGTCAGCATTCAATTAAATTAAAGAATGGTTGCCGATCTGTCTTTGCCTGGTATCTTGCTTCAGCTCCTATGATACTGTTTATTAAACCGTTCTATCGTTTGCGTCTGTAAATGAAAATCTGAATTGACCATTCAAATAAAAGCAACTGAGAAGTGCTTTTCGTAGGTGCTGTTTATTTTATTATGGATGGCGGTTCTATTATTGAAATTTGGTTTAGGAATTTGTGATGGCGCTTTCTATACACTGTTGACAACTTGAATTCCTTTGCATGTGCAATACGATGTCGTTGTAACGTTGAGGTTTCGGAGGAAATCCATCCTTAAGTGCAACCACTAGTTAGGATCAGTTCTTGAGCTGGTCTTTCCTGGAAAGGAACCTTTTGTTACCTTCTTCTGTATTTGCCAAGTATATTTGAATCTGCTTTTACTTCTTTCTCTTGTAGGATATTAGTGAAAATCTGGATCCATCACTCAACCCCATACTTGGTAAAAATACAATACAGCGCGGCAACAGCTTAGTCATATTAATCGGAGAGACCGAGATCGAGTACAACAGCAACTTCCGGTTATACCTGACCACACCCTTGGCGAACCCTCACTTCCTACCGGAAGTATGCATTAAAGTCACGGTCATCAACTTCACCGTCACGCTAGACGGACTGCAGGATCAATTGCTGTCACGCGTGGTTCAGAAAGAGAGACCGAAGCTTGAAGAAAGTAGGAAGGAGTTGCTGCAGGGTCTGGTCACGGATCGTTATAAGTTAAGAGAATTGGAGGATCGATCATTGTCCTTACTTCATTCTTCTCGAGGTAAACGCCTTTATATTTTCAGTAGGTTAATTCCAATTTTTCCGAGATGCATTCTTTAACTAGCCTCCCTTGCTAAATGTAGGCACGTGTGGAAATGTATGTCATCTCTTTTTTGACTAATAAAGTAGTTGTATAAGGCAAATTTGACGTGCGTCAACGCAGCCGATGTTGGCACTAACTTTCTCGGCGCTGTTCTGTAGTAATAATTAACAATTATACTACGAGAGCGCGCTGGATATGAAATGATAAATAACCAAAGAGGCGTGTAGCTCATTTCATATCCAGCAAGCCCGAGTAGAATAATTGTTTTATTGAAAACCCTACAACGCATAATTGAGAATCTGAACAAAAATTTGAAAGAAAGGAACTAAGAGAAAGAGAAAACGAAAAAGGAAACATTTGTCTATCACTTGACTAAACAAAAAGGGCGCGAAAACCTTTGGTGTGTTGCAACGTTTCCGAGCAAAGTTGAATGAATTCAATGAAACTGTCCGAGAACAACGTTCAGTTGAAGCTTCAGTTTAGGGTCCTTTTTGGAAAAAGTGCAGAGTTTATTTGCTCTGAATGGTTGTAAATGGTCAGTAGTTTGGTAAAAAATATTCAATCATTGCTCAAAGAGGGTGGAACGGCTTTCACGTAGATGTACGAGCCGAAGGAAGCGAATTTGTAATCCATCAAAACAACAGCACCATGGGCGAAATTTCATCCATATGAAGACACGATTTCAATTTATTTTTATGGACGGGAACATTTTCTCACCAGACCTGGTCGGAAACAAGATGTATGAGGGATAAGCAAGACAAATGTCCAGGTTATGCTTCAAGAAATGGCTGATAGAAATTTGTTTTAATGCGTGGAACAAAAACTGGAACCTCCGCCGATCAGAATGACAAAAACAATAACAACGGCGATTCTTCTCATTTTTTTTACAAAACATCTTATCTGTAACCGGAAAGTCTGAAGCTGGTGATTGATACGTTGCATCGAGTGCAGGTCAGAACATTTCAGTGTGTTTTAATTTTTTTTTAAAGTGTCACTGATCTCTCGAAAGATTTTCGATGGTAGATTATTGCTGCAAATTTCAGCTGGAGTTCTTGTTTGTTCAGTTTGTTTTGAATAGACTGGCCCGTGAACATTTAGTTAAGTTCACTCTTTCGGTATTTCCGTAAAATAAAAGTGCGTTTTGCAATAAGGTAAACATCAACAACAAATTTTCTCAGCGCTACAAGAAATTTTTTAGCACGATCCCAGCACTGTTTCTTGTCGTTCTAAAACACTGAGCAAGGAAAAGTTGAATTCCATTTGTATTTCGGTTCCAGTTTCCAGTTTGCAGATCGCATTCTTCAGCACAAACGCTCCATTGATGGATTTCAAGGATACGTTGGTGGATGTTAGCTGACAACGCTTGTGTTCTGATTGAACCTGTCACTACAATATATAATTTGTTTCGAATGGCCCGTTCAGTAATGCACATGTCATCGGCTTCCCCGTGGGGTCGATCCCCGGGCTAACCAGGGGGATTGTAAAGTCAGTCAAGCAAACTTGAGGAATTTCCCGGGGGTCGGGCAATCTCTCAAGACAAAGTCCCCTGGGTGAGGTGTCTCTCAGCTGAAAATCCCCATAACTTCCTTTACAAACTTGTGAATTCCCCCACACCCCAACCTTTGATCATAAAACAATGTCAAGATTTTCCCCTACCCTCGGGCAGAGAATCCCATCCATCTCCTTATATTCCCCCACATATCTCCCTGGTAGGCCCGGGGGTCGACCCCACGGGGAAGCCGATGACATGTGCATAATCTTGAAGTCGCAGCAAAAGGCGTCTTAGTTTGTTGAGGCAGTAGCAGTGGCAGGCGCAGTATCAATGGTAGTCGTAGTAGTTGTTGTTGTTTTAGCGGTCAGTGGTCAAAATTTCCAACTGTCGAAACTTTGAAGCGGCCGCGGCTACCTTTTTGCCACCCGATGAGGGCTGTCCAATTGTTTTTAAGTGTGAAAGATATATGAAATGAATCATATATGAACTGCGGAAATGAAATCAAATGAAGAATGATCCTCGCAGTTGTGAACGCAATTTATGCAATTGCGAAAAGAAGCCTGAAAAAAATTCAGGACTTCAACGGGGTTTGAACCCGTGACCTCGCGATTACCGGTGCGATGCTCTAACCAACTGAGCTATGAAGCCGCTTACGTTGGGAGCAGGTCAATTGTGGGTTCATATGTTCCCGTGAAAGAAATGAGTCTGAATGATATATGAAATGAATCATATATGAACTGCGGAAATGAGTTCATATGATTCATTTCATATATCATTCACACTGGGGAGAGGAGGAAGGGGAAATACTCGAAAACACACGACCTGCAACGCCCTGTACGCGTACGCTGAGCACATGTAAAAAGTAGAAGCACATGCAAAGGCGCGCGCATAAACTACGACAAAACCACCGCTAACCCCTAGACTGCCTGAAAACGCCAGACATAAGCCAAGAACATCAAAAGAACACACGAACTAGCCAGAAGGCTCCAAGGCCGCAAACGCTAATGCCATGTAACACCAGGCTATGCCATGTAACACCACGCTATGCCATGTAACACCACGCTAATGCCATGTAACACCACGCTATGCCACGCCAATAACTGAGCAAACTTGCTCCTAGTCGTTAACTAAGTTAAATTGCATTTAACTTCATTAAGTGGTCTTCAAGTAACATCGATTGTTTCGTTCACAAGGTAACATCCTTGATGACGAAGATCTTATCACGACTCTGGGTGAAAGCAAGAAAATGGCGGATGTTTTTCATTCACGCGTGGTCCAATCAGAAGAAACGGAAGAGAAGTTAAACCTCAGCCGAGAGAAATATCTTCCTGTCGCCACCCGCGGAGCAGTGCTGTACTTCGTTCTCACAGATTTAGCTTACGTTGATGTGATGTACCAGTTCTCTTTACCCTGGTTCACAGATCTTTTTGAGAACTGCATCGAATCAGCTCAACAGCCCCCACAGAGTCAGCGGAGTGAGTCGCCAATTGCACCTGGAAGCGCGGGAACGCTCCGACCAATCCGTAAGGACAAGGCGGCCATGATGACGGTCAGCCTGCCTGGTTACAAACGCAGGTATCGTGATGTTTTGGATGAGGTTAAGAAATGTGGTGCAAAACCTCGAATTTAGCCATTCACTTTGACTGCTGCTAGTAAATCCCAAATAATAATCTATCAATTATTATCCGTGTCTTCCCATTGAAAGAAACTTGCCACATGGTGTAAAATCGATGTGCGGTTATCAGTCATTATAACCCACCGATTAATTTTTGCGCGATTTTATTGGCTAATGTTGATCACGTGGTGCAAATCGGAGGACGGGTATCAGGCAATATACCCCTTCCGCTTCGATATTTGTCCTCCGATTTTTCGATCCCAAAAAAAGACAAAACAAAGCTAGTCTTTTCTAAAGTTTCTTCAATTTCAAGTGGAAGAATCCAGTCACAGTTTAAATAAAATAAACTCAACTATTCAATGCAGATGTTTACGTCATTCGCAATCGTCGTCAGATTACTTTTATTTCAAACTTTTCAACTTTCAACTGTGTATACGCTCGGTATGAACATTAATCGGAGGGTTATAAAATAAATAAACCCCTTTCTGGCTGGCTGGTATATCGGCGGATAATATCATTTGCTGATAGATTGTCCTCAAAATTTCACAGTTGCCCTAGAAGCTTCGCTTCTCGGCCAATTGTTCATTTTTCGGACAATCTATCAGCCGCGGACATTATCTTTCAATATACCAGCCGCCGAAAGAGGCAGTTTATTCACTAAATATTTGTCTTCCGTTGCCCGGTTTTATCGACAAGAAAAGGCATTTAAATAGAATCGCTCTCTTTCGTCTTTCTATTTTAGAAGCTAAGCTACTAATATTAAAACTGAGTAAATTTATCTTTTTGTTTTTTGGAAGGCAAACCATCTCCAGACCAAAAGACATTAACGACTTGCCCGAGTATCTGCAAGCTTTGGTGGAACTACTCACGGAGAGTGTTTACCGCGTTGTATCATACGCGCTATTTGCACGGCACAAACTGACGTTCTCATTCATGTTGTGCGCGGGAATCATGCGGCACGCCATTGTAAGGACACGTGATGTCGCCATTGAGGAAGAAGAGTGGAACTGGTTCCTACGAGGATCAGCGCTTGCTGCCATAAGTGACAGGCTCGAGAACGACGAGGATTTAGACGGGCAATCGCTGTCTAGCTCCAGAGGAGGTGTGTTTGGAAAAAAATTTCCTGGCTAGGAACCTAACCGGATACCAATCTGACTTATCACTTATCAGGGTTGTAACAAAGTTTAAAATGGAACAGGACGTTCGGCTTGACCGAGAGTTGCCATTGCAGTCTCGTCCGATTTAATTTAAGTTCCGTTTGAATCTTGTTTTAAGTCTCAAACTGAACGGTTTACGCAGCTTCTCTGTCCTACCTCACTGTAGCTTTGGGGTTACTTTCCAAGTGACCAATATTCGTGAGAAGCATCCTAAACTGTTAAAAGAGAAGAATGAATACCATTAGGTCTACAGGGAAGGTAACGATCACATAAAGCCTGGTTTTCACTAGCGACGCAAGCATAAGCGCAAGCATAACTAGCTTATGCCAAGTGAAAACGAACGTCGTTTTCACACTACGTAAGCGAATGCAAGCATAAGCGCAGGCACAAGGAAAAGGAAAAATTTTGATCCTTGCGCTTATGCTTATGCTTGCGTTAAGCCCGTTTTCACGGTGAAATAAGCGCTCTTGTGCTTGCACTTATGATTGCGTCGCTAGTGAAAACCAGGCTTAAGAGTTATGCTAGGGTAATTGATGATTGTATATCTTGGAAGGACGACCGATACTGTGGTATCTTTTTTTGCCAACTGACGCTTTTTCACTTTGGAAATTCGCCGGTCAATTCGAGGGGAATTACAGTTTCAGTAATTCGTCACTTCCACTATCTGAATGCACTTTTATTTGTTCCCAACAATTTTCCATAACGACTGTTTTCAATTTCCCCTGGGGCTTGCAATCCTCCCGAGAGAAATTGAAAACAATGCTTATGCAAACTTTTGGAGAACAAACAAAGTGTATTATGGGAGATGTGGAAGCGGCGAATCCATGTACGAGAATTTTGACATCTTTTTACTTACTGCAGTGTCTAGTGCCAAAGCAACCGGAAGTATGGGGCAGTACATGTCCAAGATGAACAAGCCGCCAGCGAAATGGATCAATGAGTGTACATGGAAGGAATGCCTTCAGCTTTCATCTTCCATCCCTGCCTTTGCGGGCCTGTGTAGTAACATAGCCGTGACTACTGCGTTTTGGAGCAAGTTCTCAACCAGTGAGAATCCATTTGCATTTCTTGAAGATAGTGGCAAGCACAGCAGTGATTCAGCTACGACAAAAGAAGGTATGAAGCCTTATTACGTTAAAGTGCACCTAACCACCCCCCCCCCCCAAAATTTTTTTTTCGCTGATGACTCTTCCTTTGTTTTCACAGGTAGAAACAGCTCGTCCTCGCGTCTTAGCTGGGACGTGACCTCACTCACCAGGTTTCAGCGACTGATCATCGTCAAGGTTCTCCGGCCCGAGCGCTTGGTGGCTTCCGTCAGGATGTTTGTTGAGGAGCAAATGGGGTCCAAGTTTGTCACGAGTGTTGGATTCAACCTACAGGAGATTTTCGAAGAGTCAAATAACAGAAAACCACTCATCTTCATCCTATCTCCGGGTAAGTCGGGACCCGCTTATGCTAGCGGGATTTGGAAGGGAGATGGTGGATGTGCATGTCCCTTGTCCCGATAAATAATCTGTGGTCGAATCCTTATATATATTCAGTCTTCGGACATTTCGTATATTGTTATTTTAGCATAAAATTAAGGTTAATGTTGGCAAGCAACCTTTAGCTTCGGTGAGCCCGCGCTCTTCTCTGCGGTCCTCGACAGCACATGCTTTCCCATATTTGTTAAGCGCTATTCAAGCGTAGCACACCATACGGTTAATCATTTTCTCCCTTCTCTGAGTCCTGCAAGTTGTTACTTTGCTCCAAGTGCAATCAACCTTCTAAAGCATTGTTATTTTTCCCGTCATTGACTGATACTGTACCTCATCGAACTCTCTGGGCTCAGCAAAGAAGTTCTACGTCTCCTGTTAGCGCGGAATAGCTTGCAGATCACAGATTCGCGTGAGCAGTTGATAGAGCGGCTCGGTTCGATCTCTCCTTCGAATCCTTCCTCGGTCACACGCTCGAGAAACGCTGACGCCTCTGCATCGGCAGCTAAACGTCTTCGCCCAAACCGCTCAGAACCCGGTTGAAGCGATCTTCATGATGAGCCCCGCGATCCTACGCCAGAGGACGGATTATCCGACGACACAACAGCCGAACAAAACGGCAACAACCATGAAGGCGTTGTCCAAGATGGCGACCGCAACGATTCCCTTACCGCGAACCCCGCACCCGATCCAGCACATCTGGCTACGCTGATCGGCAACATCGTCTATCAAAAGCTGACAAACTTCATACCACTCCTGCAAAGTGCCTCGTCGCTCCCAACAGCGCCTCTAGTGTCTGCTTCAATATCTCAGCCCTCAACAATTCGACAACTTGCGGACCCAACCTTTGTGGCGAGTCTACTTTCACCACCGTCTACGTCTGCAAGCGCCGACCTCCCTCTACCTGCGATAACACCATCATCTTCTCTCGCTGATCACGTTTCAACAAAGACCAAGCAAGCTATTTTTACGCGGTGAGTTTTATTTGCTGCTGCCAGAAAACTCGTCCCTTCTAACCCATTACGAGCTTACCGGGTTTCATATCCGTTGGCGGGAAACAGGTAGATCTCCCTAATACTCGCAAGAAAAAAACGCATGTTGATTCTATCGATAAATGGCTGTCCGCCTTCGCCGTATACTGTACGATTTTGCTCACCTCCTTTCCTCGGAGGGCAGTCGAGATGTTCACCTACCAGGAGATCATCCGATCAGCCCAACGGAAATTCTCAGGGTTTGCATGGCTCTCTTATGACATCGATTTTCGTCGGAAAGCGGCCGGCAATCTTTCTCTCAGTTGGGGAGAACGTGATACCCAACTATACCTTATGAAGTTTGCTGGGCAAGCCAAATCTTGCTGTTCCATTTGCGGAAGTGGGGATCATTATTCTTATGGGTGCTCCCTTCCCGCCCTTAGACCCAACAAAACCCAACGGGGACTCTGCAACAATTACAGCCGAGGGACCAAATGCAGCCAAGACCCCTGTCCTTTTAGCCACCGCTACAAAACCTGCTATGAAGACCACCCAGCATACCACCACGATGACACCCTTCAAAAACTAGAAGCCAGACTGATAAGAAATCATCAAACCACTGAAGCCCCGCTGTCCTTGAAACCTCAGACCCCTGTGAACATTTCCTTCTTAACTGACCTCCTTAAAGTGCATATCACCCCAAAATATTTTTTCGCTACAATGAACCTTTGCACCGCTTCGAAACGCGTTTCACCTTTCGTTTCTCTTTTTTACCAATTGCTAACTTTTTATAGTATTTCAAAGTTGCGAAAAATTGAGCATCGTTGTTTCACGACCGAGTCAGAAGGGGAGTGGGTCTATTCCTGGGTTGACGTCACAAACTGATTTGCATGCATGTTTACAAAGACTTGATGCGATGCAAATCAGTTTGTGACGTCAACCCAGGAATAGACCCACTCCCCTTCTGACTCGGTCGTGAAACAACGATGCTCAATTTTTCGCAACTTTGAAATACTATAAAAAGTTAGCAATTGGTAAAAAAGAGAAACGAAAGGTGAAACGCGTTTCGAAGCGGTGCAAAGGTTCATTGTAGCGAAAAAATATTTTGGGGTGATATGCACTTTAAGATCCACCCCAATCAGAACTTTGTAGCTAACCTCACTGCTGGGCTAGCCCAGGGTTTTAGGGTGGGCTACCGTCTCCCCAAAACAGCCAGAAACCTTCCTTAGATCCCTCATTTCCTGACCAAAGTTTGACTCTGCAAGCGGCCAGTTTTCATCTACCATTCCATTGCAGCAACCACCCGCCGTACCTATTCATCTGGGGAACGCCAATTTATTCACTTCTGTTTACACCATGGGCTTGTTTCCCCTGATACCCCTTTACTACCCAGCCGTGAGGCTACCTTGACCCACTTTGCTACCCACCTTTCCAATCCAGTTTCTTATGGCACTATAAAAGTTTACCTGGCAGCAGTAAAAAACCTGCATACTGAGTTTGGTTTTCCGCTGGACTTCACCTCCATGCCCCTCCTTTATAAAACATTGAGAGGCTTAAATTGCTTGCAGAGCGCTTCTAAGCGAGCACGCTACCCCATCACCATTACAGTTCTCCAACAAATCTACGCTAAGTTACAACCTTTTCACTCTCAGGATGTTGACTCTTCCATGTTATGGGCTGCTTTTACCCTAGCTTTTTCGGTTTTCTACGAAGCAGCGAATTCACTTGCAATGGCGAGGTTGATCCCCATATCCACTTATCCAGAGCAGATATCAATTTTAAACCTAATATTTTCAGTCCGAATTTTCCTGAAATTACTATCAAGAAATCCAAAACTGACCCTTTCCGCGAGACAGCCAAACTCACTATAGCTAGGTCAAACTCTACCGTCTGCGCTGTCACCACCCTCCAAGACTATCTTCTTCAAACACATGGACAGAGTACCTCCCATCCTCTCTTCAAATTCACCGATGGGCGCAATCTTACCCGCACATCGCTTACCAACGTGCGTGCCCTACTCCATGTCTGTGGCCTGGACAGTGCAAACTTTGCCTCACACAGCTTTTGTATTGGCGCAGCCACAACAGCGGGAGCAGTTGGTCTTCCTGATTGGCTAATCAAAGTCCTCGGAGGGCGGAAATCTAATGCTTACCAAACTTATATCAAGACCCCCAAAGAGGCTATCCTCCAAGTACCCAAGAACTTGGCTTCCTGCCTTAACTGATAACTATTTTAGATACCGGTACTTTGAAACACTATGATGTCTCCTTGTTACTAATTTTTTTATTGTCCCGTTCTAATTCTTAGTTTCAATTAATCTCAGGTTCATAACCCAAGAACTTGGCATCTTGCCTTATCTGATGATTACTTTAGATAGGTTGAGAACACTGTGATTTATTGTTACGTTCATAGTTAATCCCAGGTTCATTCCCATTATTACATGGGCCCCCAGGCCACCCCTCCACCGGCGGTCGGCCTCGCTTTCACTCGCCCCTTTGAGGCTAAGGTCTTCCTATACCTAATCCCTTGCACCTCCTGTCGAGTTCTGGCCTGGGGTACCCTGTTTTTTATGTAGTTTTTTGGGCCCCACACAGGGGACTTTCTCGCTATACTCGACGTCTGTGGGCGGGGAATTGCTGCCTGCGGCACCCCTTCAGCCCTGTGCTGGAGCCCCGTCAGGGAGGGGACATTTGTTCTCTGGTTGGGTTAACTTGGCCCCATGTAATTATTCCAGCAACAATGTCCTCCTTGCAATACAGGCATGGGACACCCCCTCGGCATGGCGCCATGTGCCGAGGTCCCCCATCCGGTGGTTTTTCCGGTCGGTGGGTTTTTATCCGGGCCTTGCCAGTACATTCCCTGCCCACTACATGGTCTTGTGTCTTTATTGCGCACCATAACATTAATGTTCATTAATTCCGATAAATATCCCGTAACCCACTTAATTAGAGGTCATGGCATTCCTCATCTGATGTTCGATATCCCGAATTCTATACTTCACGATCCCTTATCCCTGTTCTAAATCTCTCACTTGGGAAAACCTTTCCCGGTGGTTGATTGGAGCATAATAGGTCACGCAAATCCGAGGTGATAGAGTGCTAAAGTGTGATGTCACAAATATTAAAATTTTTGAAATTATGGGATTTGTTGAGATTTTCAGAAAGAGCAAGATAAAAAATACTAACTTGCCTAAAATCAGCATTTAAAGGCCAATCGGCTCTGAGATATTAGCACCGTTATGCTCTGCTGACTCCATACAAATCCTTCTAAATTTGACTTGGTTCATAACGTTACGAACTAAGTAAAATTTAGAAGGATTTGTGTGGAGTCAACATAACGGTGCTAATATCTCGCTCTCAAACGGTAAGAAAATGCTGATTTTCGGCAAGTAGATATTTTTGCTCGTGTTCTTTCTGAATATCCGAACAAATCCCAAAATATCACAAATTTAGTTTTTGTGACGTCATCACTTTAGTACTCTATTGCCTCCATCATTTGAAGAACGTCTGTAAAAGGTTTTTTTATTTTTTGGCAGGCTCCGATCCCACTTCCCAGCTCATGCGTTTTGCAAGAGAAACACGAGGAACAGCATTACATTTGGACATAATTTCACTAGGGAGGGGACAGGGCCCACGGGCTGAAGAGGCTATCACCAAAGCCCACCAACAGAAAGGAAAGTGGGTGTTCTTACAGAATTGTCACCACGCAGCCTCATTTATGCCGCGTCTACAGATGATCGTTAGAAGGTGAGGGGGGGGGGGGGAGGGTGGGGAAGCAGTCTTAGAATCACTCACTCCAGAGAGGATGGGGAGTGCGGCGGGAGTGAGAGGTTGGAAAATGGCTTGAGTCGAAAGGCGGTGGTTGGAGTCCCCCTAAACGATTCCTCAATCCTTCACTTGTTCTAGTTTCCTCGTTGTCTCTGGAGTAGGAATTGTTGCTTCATTTCCAAAGCTATAGTACTATGATGACCCTCGAACCGGAGTGAAGCTAGAGCGATTTTCAAACGAGTGCCGTCAAAGGTAAACCAAGGCAATTACTCTGACCAATCACGACAGACGTAACCAAGAGAATAAACCAATCAGAAATTGAAGCAATTTCATGTAACCGGCGCCAAGCGCGGGAAAATGCGCGCGTGCAAGTCACGATTGGTTCTGGTTTTACTCCTCATTGTCTGAGAAACTGACACCAGTTTTGCCAACCAATCACAGAGCGAAGTAATGCATAAGCAAAGCAAACGAGAATTACTGTAGACATTCCATTGAAAACCACTCTAGCTCCGTCCAATGAAATATCTTGATAAGCATATAACCCATTGATCTGCTATAAAGCAAATTTGTGATGTAATTAGCCACGTAAGGATGTTATAATACTCCCCGAATACCTACGAACAAAATACAAAAAAATCTTGAAAAATCAGTCAACTTCAACAAGCACTACTGCAATTGTTAGAAAACGAGGAGACTTATGTTGATCTTAATACATTAATTCAAAAATTCCCATCTTTTATTGAAGTAACTAAGTTGTTGTACAGTGTAATTTAAAACTTTGTCATAATTAAGTAGGTGATTAATATCCTTAAGACAGTATCAGCTCTATTAATTATATTAATATTTAGTACTTTATTTTCGACTTTCGTGACTTTTTTGTAAGATTAAAAACACCACCCGCCCAGATTAGCATTTGCTATTTGCAGGATAGTGTGACCTTTTTACTTATAACATTTATAATCGTCAATAAACTTGAAACTTGAATTATTTGTACACTGCTTTGAGGGCCGTGGAATAAAAAAACTTTCCAGCTTGATTTTCTGCAACTTTTTTGTATGCTTTTCTTTCCAGATTATCTCGTCCTGACACAGCCGTTGATCCAAATTTTCGCATGTGGCTCAGTTCAAAACCAGATCCTTCATTTCCAGTCTCTATCCTCCAGGCAGGACTCAAGGTGGGCTAAACATCTGCTGTGTATTTCTACTATTCTGAAAGTTAAACCGCCGTTAGTGTAGTCTCTGAAATAGTTTAAACGTTATTTCGATTCCTTCGAGATGCTTTATCTCGTGACTGTTTACTTGAAGTGATCGAACTCTTGTCACTGGTCCGTGGCTGTTTGATTGATAAATTTCAATGTGGTGGACGACCGAAGCAGCTCGAAGAGCGAAATTTATTTCCCAATTTCCGTGTTTATAGCACTTGTAGATCTTTATCTGTTTCTTTTTCGTCTGTTTTTTTATTTATTTATTTTAACGTACACCAAGAGAGTGACGAGACAAGTTGTCCAATTATTCTTGTTCACATTACAAGTTAACGAGTTTACTCTCTTGTTCACATTACAAGTTAACTAGTTTACTCTCTTGCTCACATTACAAGTTAACTAGTTTACTCTCTTGTTCACATTACAAGTTTTAAAACTAGTTTTCTCATTATCTCAGATGACGGTTGAGCCTCCTCCAGGCATCAAAGCAAACCTGTTACGCTCCTTAGGGGGTGTGGGTGGAGTCGTCACCGAATCTGTGTGGGAAGACTCGGGGCCTGGGCCTGCATGGAAGAGACTTCTGTTTGGTTTGTGCTTCTTCAACGCGGTCGTGCATGAACGAAAGAAGTTTGGAGCCCTGGGATGGAATATACCGTATGAGTTCACGGCCTCCGATCTAGAGGTATTTCTAACAGGCTTTTCCCATTTCGGTTTTATCAGTCTGATGGACTTTGGAAATTTGATGTTACCATTGGACGTTAGGCAGTCATCACCAGTAACTGTATTTAAGACCAAACTCAAGACTTATCTTTTTAAGAATTCATTTGATTTATAATTTCATTATTAGCTTGAATTGTATTCAATAATGAAGTTTTTATTTTAATCAAGTGTTATTGTATTGTTAAGTGCCATGGACAATTAGTGGAGTATGGGGCTCTATAAATGCATTTTAATTTAATTTCATTTCATTTCATTTCATTTAAAAAAATTTATACGCAAACATTAAAATTTTTTTAGAACGCGTCAAATTTCCATTTGCAACTATCAACCAATAAGTGCCTTGTCCAAAACAGTCTATTGCTCAATAAAAAAAAAACTAAGTACGATATTAAATAGTGATGATTTTTCAGAAAACAGCTAAAGAACAAGGGAGCCCTAATCCCAGTGCTCTTGGTGTTAAAGTTGTCGTTTCGTTTTTTATTATAATTTTTATTATGTTTTTTTTTTGGAGGGGGGGGGGGGGGGGGGGATGTGAAGGTATGAAACCTGTGTGCAACACTAATGTGTGTGTTACTTTTGTAAACTTTACTTATTCATCCATCCGTCTGTTCATTCGTTCAATCATTACTTATTTATTCAGTTTTGTTGGTATTTGACGTTTGTCATTCAGAGCAACAGTTGCCACATGCACGTCATTTAAACCAGTTTTGCTGTTGTTGTTGTTGTTGTTGTTTTGTCTCAATGTCTACCGCTTGAACTCCTTCTTTCCCCCTCTTTCTTTAGGTTTCTATTCTGATGCTGCATATGTTACTTACTGAACATCATGAAGTTCCGTGGAAAGCCATCAAATACCTGACGGGTGACATTGCATATGGCGGCCGCGTCACTGACAACTGGGATCAGCGATGCCTGCAGAGCATCCTGGGAAAATTTTACTCCCCAGTGGCGCTGCAAGAGAGCTATGGCTACACTGAGGACTATGTGAGAGCTCATTCCGTTGAATGCTCGTTTTCAGTCTGTGTTAATCTGCTGCTCTGCCGTTGAATGCTCGTTTTCAGTCTGTCTTAATCAGCTACTCTGGTGCACCATATGTTAATATGACCTCATCAACATAAGAGTAACAACAACCTGTATTTTAACATGTTATTTTTTCCAATGATTTTTCCCTATTTTACTGTACATAGGTTTGTCAGGTTTTAGTTTTCGGCAACTTAGTCCTGTTTCATTTTTTGCTAGCCCTGATACACTTCTGACACTGCCCGGGTACTTGCTTGCGGAAACGACTTGTACTAAATGTTGCCAGCTGGAATTTGACTGAAGTTGAATGTTACGTAATCAGACGCCTTCGAAGTTAGGCAAGGCAGAGTTGCGAGAAGTTGTAAATACAGAGTGATCGTCCATACATCATTTTCACTGTTATGGTAATCGATAGATTTACCGTCCATTACCCTCTTAGATCTCTTTGACTGTTGCACTGTCCCTAGCCCCCTGTGGTTGAAATGCTGTAATCCACAGACTGTCCACCATCCCCTAAGATTATTATGCCGTAACCCACAGGTATACCGTCCACCACCTCCTGAGATCTCGTTGTCAGTATGCTGTGAATACATCGAGAGCCTTCCCGCTGTGGATTCACCGGAGCTGTTTGGCATGGATCATAATGCAGACAAGGCGTTCCTCGCCAGCCAGGGCAGGGCACTGATTGGGGATCTGTCAGCAGCTCAGCCGAGGCTGCCAGCAGCAGCTGTGGGGTATGAACTGCCTATCAATGGTCTCCTTAAGGCGCATAGCCCTAGTGATTGGCGCGTTTTTTAACTTCGGGGAGGGACTAGCTTTGGACGTGCGTAACACCTAGCTTTCCTATGGTACTAGTTGCAGGAATATGTTTAAAGGACGAAAATTCAAATCTTAGCGCAGACCGTGAATTTCTTGGGAAAAGTGCCCAGCATTGTTCATGGATAATCAAGCAAGAATAATTTCAGAAAACCCCAAATAAATAACACGACTGACTATTGCTTTTTATCTCTTCTCTTTTCCGTCAGTGGCTTTCAAAATTCTGTTTAATTTGTATTCGTCTATCGTTTCTTCACAGTTCAAACAAGACGAATGACGATATTGTCTTAGACCTTGTAAGTGACACATTGAAGTACCTCCCACAACGGGTAGACTCCACCTCAGATGTAATGAACGCTGGCCTAGTGGACCCAAGGCTCACATCTCTCACCTCAGATCTCTTGAAACGGATGGCACAAAAGAATAAATCCCGTGATCCTTTGGTGGACCATCCCGATCAAACAGCGTATATGACTGTCCTTCGACAGGAGATAAACCGGTTTGACCGGTTATTAGCAATCATTCACTCATCACTCTCCTCGTTACGATTGGCGGTTAAAGGAGAAGTCCTGATGTCTGAACAATTGGACGAGGCCTACAATGCGTTGCTTAGCAACCGGGTTCCCAAGGCTTGGGAGGTAGGAGAACATGGTTTTACTTTTCCGTAAACTTCGGTTCACAAACAGCAGCTTTCCCTTGTGAGGGATGGTGTTAGATGGCGCTTCCGTGATATGTTATTTTGTTGGACAATTATTCGCCAAAGTTTTAAAGGAGTCTGTGGTCGAGTCAACAAGTTATGACGTAGAAATGCCCTAGAAACGATTTGTTATTAAGATTAAAATGTTCTCATTTTTGGTTCGTCACAGCAAGCTGCTTACGAGTCTTGTAAACCGCTGGGGGCCTGGGTAGACAACCTGGCCAAAAGAGTGGACTTTTTCAGTGGTTGGCGCGATTTGGTCTCAGCAAACAGCACATTAAAGTCCCGGATGTCACGTGAACCAGGTCCTACGACATCACCAGGGAGCAGCCAATCATCAATGTCCGTGCCTACGCCGCGTGATCACCCTAACGCCTTCTGGTTACCTGCCTTCTTTTTTCCTCAAGGTGGAGTGATTTAAAAGAAATACTTTTACCGTTTTCGTTTCGTTTTACAGTCATTCTCAGGAATATTAAGTAAATACCGTAAAAGCTCTATTAACCCCCGGGGGCTTATTAAATTTCAGGCCTTATTAAAAGGGGGCTTGTTGGAGAGGGGGTGGGCTTAATAGAGAGGGGGGCGCTTATTTCAAATCTTTCAACACGCCGTTTTCGTGTTAAATAGTTTCTTTACAAATCTCAAACAACTGCAGTAAAAAGTTACTTAAATACCAAGCGGGAAACAGTATTGTGTGTTTTGTTGTATATTTGTTTAAAATCAAATCAACAGGGCCGCATAAAGTGTATTTCGTAAGAGGGAATAGGAGGGAATGATTACAAGATCTCGTGTCCCAAAAGAGGGGGTGGGGGGGGGGGGGTGGCTTATTAGAGAGGAGGGGCTTATTACAAAAACCGACTCCCAAACGGGGGGGTTATTAGAGAGGGGGACTTAAAAGAGAGGAGCGGCTTAATAGAGCTTTTACGGTAATAATACAATGCTGGAAATCCTGGATGAGATAGTGTATCACCGGACCGGTAACTCGTAGATCTTGGGTTCGAATCCTATCTGAACCGCTGATTTTGTTCAGTGGTGAAGTTCTTCCCTTTTGCATTCTCAAAAACATGTTTTCTCGAGGTCCTCAGCGTATGGGTTACAGGGTAAACACGATTTACTGCTTTCCTTGCGGCCAGGCATTGTGCAGAGGCAAATAACTGGATTTAGTATATACCACACAAGTGAATAGTGCTTTTCGCGCGTTCTGATTGGTTAACTCGGAGGTGAATAGCAGGTACTATTCACCTCCGAGCAACCGGCGCGCGAGATTTTACAATTTCCGACCGCTTTTCGGTATATTGTCACGCATAAAGTAATGTTTTGGTCCGCTAATTATTCACCTTGTATGGTATATACTAAAACCTCAGTGTAGGTGAAAGTGGTGGATATTTACTTCCACTTCGGTGAATAATTGTTAAAAATAGCTTATTCACCCTGTACTGAAAACGGGGCTCTACATTTGAATCCGTTTCTGTACTTGTGGTAATCGTGGCAAATGTATTTCCACATAGAAATGGGTTACGATATAATTCCCTTTTGTACTGCTAAAGCAAATTCAGCGGTTTAGTTAACTTTCTTGGAAAGCTGAGCGGTAAATAGTTTGAAAATGCCTAATTTCTCGCGTGTTTCCAATGCGGAGAGGAAAAGTCTCTCAATCGTGGGTTGGAATCTTGGCCGCACCACTAAGCAGGGCCGTAGCATAACTAGCAAAATAGTGGCTGCAACGCTTATTTCTTTCATTTGTTTTCTTTTCCAATCAGGGTACCTCACAGCCGTGCTTCAGACGCATGCTCGGGAGCGCTGCGTCCCAGTTGACTCGCTAAGCTTTTCTTACCGCGTACTGAACGACAAGTGGACATCCGAGGAAACGCGTCACGGTGAAAGCTCTCTTGATTTCAAAAGAATCGCCTTTCAGGTGAGATGACGGCCTTGTTGTTCAGTTACAACTACAACCTTCCTTTAGTCGACTCGGTAAAGAGACCACATTTTGCTTGTCATTGGTCTCCAGTCTTTTGTTCCCTCTCGACTGGAGATGCATGTCAAAAGTCAAAAGAAAACGAGAGTTTGTAGCGTTCCTTTTTCCCAAGAAGCATCGGTCTTTGAATATCCGAGTGTAATCACAGATGACTTGTGACGAGTCGGGCTGATCAGGGCCCTTGTTTTAGCCCTAAAGAAATTTTTCGCCAAGAAGAAATAATGCTTATCTTCTTTTGACGCAGTATAGAGCTTTTTCATAATGGCGGACGATTTGATTATTCTTTTAGATGTATGTTAATTAGCCTTACTAACCTCACTTTAAAGTAAAAATTCTATTGAATTTTGCACATCCTAACGAGGCTATTAATGCTAATTATCATAAGAAATAAAAGAATAATTTCTTGGGCGCCATTATGAAAAGAATCTATGGTTGTATATTTTACAAGCAAGTTGAAACAAAATTAAATGTGAGGGTTCAACGAAGTTGCAGCGCAGTTCTTTGAAAAGCCCAGCATAATTGTCTCTTCGTTAAGGTCGACATCCTGGTTACCCTGCGGGGGATTACCATGCCTTGGGTACGTACATGGTAGTCCCAGTCCCGTTGTGCTATAATGAAAACTACGTTAAGATGATACTGTGTGGGTCATCTGTGGCCCAAATATGACAAAACTGTTAAGGCTTCGGTTTTCATGGTGAGGTGATTTGCCTGTGGAAAAGAGACCTTACCTACATTAAATGCTAAAGTCAAGGATAGCCTCCGTTTCCGAAATGTCTGTTAAGAAAAATCTCAATCTTTATCTTTAGGGTACTCCCCCAGAGGAAGGTTCTGTCATATTTGGACTTTACCTGGATGGAGCATCATGGGATACATCACAAGGCTGCTTGCAGGATTCTCTCCCCGGTCAGCGGTTTTACCCTCTTCCAGAATTGCACATCTCTCCTGTACAGGTAAAATTGCCATTTATCATGAGAAATCAATGGCAAGAATTGTTCAGACACCTAATTTATGACACGCCTGAAATATACAATGCACTTTTCATGAGAAAGAAGAAGATCCGTAAACAGGATTCGTGACATAAAAATTGTTGAAAACGTTCTCTGGTTTATTAAATTAATATATCACTTTGTAACAAGACATCAGTTGCGGCTTCAGGTTGTTGAAATCTCGTTTTCATAAGGCTTTTTAACCAGTAAACGTTTAACCTTTTTATGCTCTCAAATGCTTATCCTGTGTGCAACAATAGGGAGCTATAAAATAATAGGCGAGAGGGTGCAACAGGCCTTGCCAATAAACTATTTCGTTCCCATTGTTCTTCCTATCATAAATGTGGGTTTTTATCAGAGGAGGATAATAATAATAATAATAATAATAATAATAATAATAATAATAATAATAATAATACTCGGAGATGGGTCGAACACCAACACAAACTCTGCCCACTATTTTTTTTTTTTACCTTACCTTTAAGCAGATCTCATCAGCAACATCCGATTCCAAAGGAAAACAAGACAAAGACGAGGAAGAACTCGGCATGTACGAATGTCCCCTGTACAGAACGTCTCTCCGTGCCAGCTCCCTCACGTCCACAGGTCACACAACAAATTACGTCATGGCGGTGAATCTGCCGTCTGTTCAGCCAGCGGACTATTGGATTACTCGCGGGGTGGCTCTGCTTTGCCAACTGGACGAATGATATTTTTATAAAGTTGTATTTTTATGATATTTTTAGAAGGTTCCCGTGCTCAAAAGTTTAGGCTCCAGCGACTCTGTTACAAGTAAGGTCGCAAACTGCTGGTGGAAACGTGGCATTCTAAATTTCGATATCTACAGACTTTAAATCTCAGAGGGAGAAAATTATACTCTCCAACTTTCATACATACGATTTTTTTGGTTGAACTCAAACGTTTGAAGAAAACAACAAAGTGTCACTTAAAAGCTTTAATTTTAATGCTTTCCTAAAGACTCCAAAGTTCAAACTATCTTTTACAGCATCATAAACTGCTACTGTAGACAAAGGACTGCTAAGTAGCTTACGCCTGAATGGCACCTCAAGAATTCATCAACAGACTAAACAATCAGAACCACCTTGTAGAACATAACAAACAGCACCACAGGAAAGTACTGCTGAGTAACTTTCATTTGAATGGTCACACTTTAGGATTTCATCCACAGACTCAAAAGTCAGAACCACTTTGTACAGCATAATAAACAGCACCACAGGAAAGTACTGCTGAGTAACTTTCACTTGAATGGTCACACTTTAGGATTTCACCCACAGACTCAAAAGTCAGAACCACTTTGTACAGCATAATAAACAGCACCAAAGGAAAGTATTGCTCAGTAGCTGTCATTTGAATGGTCACACTTCAGGATTTCATCCACAGACTCAAACGTTAGAACCGCCTTGTACAGGGTAATAAACAGCCCCACAGGAAAGTACTTCTCAGTAGCTTTCTTTGGAATGGTCACACTTCAGGATTTCATCCACAGACTCAAAAGTTAGAACCACCTTGTACGGCATAATAAACAGCAGCACAGGAGAGTACTGCTCAGTAACTTTCATTTGAATGGTCACACTTTAGGATTTCATCCACAGACACAGAACCAGCTTGCAGAACATAACAAACAGCACCACAGGAAATAAAAGCACAGCTACTTTCACTTCGGGTTTTCGTCCGCATTCTTGAACGTTGCAGCTAAATCAGCAACAATGCTAAAATATTCCTGCTCAGCATCTTCCTTTTCAGCAGTCACACTTCCGTCTGTGCTGTTAACCACGTACCAAACTCCATTGCCGCCATGTTACAACAGGTTCCATCCTTCTTGTTTTATTGGTTCGTAGTGTGTAATGTTCAAAGCCCCCAATATCAACGTACGCATTCTCTGTACCGTTTTCTTCATATCTCACACGATACAAGTTGGGAGAATTTTTCCAGACATTTTGGTGATCATATCTGTTATCCTTGTGACCTGAATGTTTTGTCGAGTAGTGTTATTGTAAAGAATTTGTATTCTAGTCATATTTTGGGCACAGAGTTTAAGGGTTTTCATGTATGGAACGAAAAATCCGAAAAGCTGAACTTATTTTTCATTGTCCGTTCAAGAAAACCTCGACTGAACTGCCAAGGAACGCAAAATCGTTTATGAATAACAATTTTCTTGGCTAAAAGCTAAAAATGTTTCAGCAGAATGACGTCTTTTGTACTCGCAGTTTGACGTTTCCGCGTTTCTTTCCTGTCCTAATTTATTCAATTCAAACTTGTGACGCTCAAAGAATGTTGTTTATGATAACAAACTCTCTTGGCTATAAATGCAGCCAACACTTTAGGAAAGTATTCTGTAATGTCCTTTGCTTGAATCACCTTGGGTTTGCAAACCATATTGTGCACAATAATAAACAGCACTATGTCAAGGTACTTCTTTCGTTTGAATGGTCACACTTTAGGATTTCATCCTCAAGCACTAAAGGTGAAATCACCTTGTTCAGCTTCACGTTGAAACATCACCGCTGGAAATAGCCAAGACTATTTTTTATAGAGAGAATACTCGTTCGTTTTCCACCATTTTAATATTTCACCGAGTGAATTGTATTTATTCTATATTTAATTTCTTTTAACGCCTTTGTAAAGAACATAATAAAACTGAAACGAATACTGCCTTATTTTCGCCTTGACAGATGCCCAATAAACAGACAAAACAAATCACAAGCTCATCATTGATTGGTTCATCTTCCATGAGTTCCGAGTAAAGCTAAAGATAGAATGCTAGTCAAGTGATTGCGAAATGTTTAGTTTCAGTTTTCGCATGGGTCATCGCTCGCTCAATTTTTCAGGATTATTGGAGACATTATGGATATCCAAACGTTGCTTTACAATCTACGCCAAGATGTGTCTTGTCCAGTGTGCTCGGACATTTTTACTGAGCCTAAACAGCTTTCCTGTCTGCACAGTTTCTGCCTAGAGTGCCTAACGCATTGGCATGGAACATGCGGCGGCGGAGACTCCATAAAATGCCCGACGTGTCAGAGTCTTTGCAGACTTCCTGCTAGCGGCGATCTCAAGGATCTTCCCACCAGTTTTTATTTGAATGGCTTGATCGATGTGCTGGCCATTAAAGAATGCCACAAAACCGGAGTGAAATGTGGAAACTGTGACAAGAAAAGCTCTGAGGCGTCGTACTGTTTCCAGTGTTGTGTCTTCTATTGCGAAGACTGCGAACAACATCACAACTTCATGCGAAACAATAGAGGTCACCGCATCTTGGCGATAAAAGAGTTCCGCGACGAGGACTATGAAGATGTTCTGAGGCGACCGGCGTTTTGTGTAAAACCGCGACACGAGAAAGAAGAGCTAAAGTTCTTCTGCAAGAATTGTAAAACGCCAGTTTGTCAAACGTGTGTCACCCTAGTACATGCTGGCCACGCTTTGGAGCACATAGAAAACGAAGCCGAACGACAAAAGGTGGAAGTGATGGATATGATGAAAACACAGCAGCAAATCCTGCAAATGAAGAAGAAAAGAGTTACCCAACTCAATGAAGATCACGCTAAGGTTTTCCAAGAAAACGAAGACGTCAAAAGAGATGTACAGAAGTTTACAGATCGTTTGATGGCGATTATCGAAGCAAAGAAACGAGATATTTACTTAGAGGTGGAAAACCAGACAAGGAGTTCGCTTGAACATCTAACAACAGAAAAGTGCAAGATCGAAAATGAAATAAAGGTGATCGAGGCGTTGATGGAAAAAGCCGACAAACTTCTAACGCGAAGTACGGACGCTGAAGTTATTCAGCTGATGGAGTCGTTTCAGTCTTCCTTTCCGCGAATCACCAGAACTGAAACAATAACAAGTGACCGTCAAGGTCCCTCAACTCAATTCTTCGTGGAAAATAAAAAGTTGCTGGACACTGTTAACAGCGAACACATCGGTTTCCTGGAAACGCCACATCAAACAAAAGCGAGTCAATCCGTTGTAGAAGGTAAAGGATTGAATGAGGCAGTTGCTGGGAGTGAAGCACAATTCATTTTGACCACAAGAAATTCAGAATCGAGACAGTGTTACGATGAGCGTGACATCGTGGCGGTGGAGATCCAAGACGAAGGAAGTCTGGAGTGCGTGACAGAAGTACGAATTATTGACTTGAAGAATGGACAGTATAACATCAACTATTCCTCTAGAGAAAAAGGTAGATATTTGATTACCATTAAGGTAAACGGGGAACATGCTCAAGGTAGTCCTTTTGCGTTGCTAGTGAAAGCTAGTGAGCAGGCTGTCAGCTCTGACATTCGTTCTGCTTCAGGAAGTGAGAGGCTTCAGCAGTCATCTTCGAGTGCCTCTTGCTTCCTCTCGCCGGAGCTAGGCGCTTCCTCCCAGGCTCTCACAGTGAGGCAATTTCAGGTCAAACCTGTCCTGGCCTTTGGAAAACAAGGTTCGTCGGTAGGGATGCTTAACTGTCCTTGGGGGTTAGCAGTGAGTGACACGGATTACATAGCGGTAACTGATCAGTTGAACCATCGGGTCCAGATCTTTGACAGCAGCGGGAACTTTGTAAGGTCCTTCGGTCGCCATGGGAACAAGGAAGGACAATTTTACTCTCCTGCAGGTATAACCTTCGGTAGAAATAGAAACATTTACGTTTCAGACAACTTGGACCACAGAATCCAACAGTTTTCTTGGGAGGGTACTTACGTGGGTATGTTTGGTGGGCAGGGCAGCCTTTATACACAGCTCAATAATCCCCATGGTTTATCAACAGCAAGCGGTCACTGTAATGTCATTGTTGCTGATGCAGATAACAAACTCGTAAAGGTCTTTTCCTCATATGGCATGTTTGTGAGGAAGATGGGAGGCCAGCGGTCCTTTACGTTTCCATTGCACTGTGTTCAGTGTCGGGGATTTTTCGTGGTGTCAGACCGAGATGAACACTGTATCAAAGTGTTCGACGACCAGGGTAAATTGCAGTATAGGTTTGGAAAACGAGGCTCGGGGGATGGGGAGTTTAAATTCCAGGGTGTTTGACAGCGAACAACTCTGGACAACTTTTGGTGTGTGACTCTGGCAATCATAGAATCCAACTCTTTGAACTCAATGGAAAGTTTGTAGGTTCGTTTGGAAACAAGGGCAGGTACCTGGGAGAGTTTAATAATCCACAGTCTGTAGCCGTCTTAAGTAGTGGTCGGATTGTTGTGTCTGATTGTGGTAACAATCGCATCCAGATTTTTGAAGTAGAATTGTCGCCCCCACCCGAGGGCGTCATTTAACTTACTTTTGTTCAAATTGCTTTACCAAAGCATCTGATCGACGAGGAGCAGGAAAGCGCTCTGAATTTGACCGGATAAAAGGACTTGTCACTGGAATTTGTCACAGTAACGAAAGAGAGAATGGACTTATGCACAGCCATCGACTTCCCAATGGGGTCGACCCCCGGGCTAACCCTTAGTTAGCCCGGGGGTCGACCTCACGGGGAAGCCAATGACATGTGCACTAAAGGTCGCCAACTAAGTCGACATAAATAGGGTTTTGGTGGTGTTAGATCAAGCTACACACGACTAAACGACCAAAATCTACGTCACAACAGATAAAATTTCAACTTCCCATGCAATTTCACTTTTCGTCGTTGTTTGACTGCTAAAGTTCCTGTTGGATATTGAGACGAAAACATCAAATTCTGTAATTTTCTATTTGCAGGATGTATTCATTGATTTGCGATTCATTTCCTTGTTATTCCAACAGCTTGGTAGTTTTCAAGTTTTCCAGTGACGTTCCTTTTATCCATTATAATGGCTTTATTTGAAATCCCAAGGATGGTGAATCTAGTCAGAATTTGATAAGATCTAATAATGCTAGGGAAAGCGCCATCAACAGGCCGTTATTTGAATGCAGAAGCGGTACTCTAGTTCAGTTGTTGTTTAATCGCTTTACAAGAAAATATATCCAAGATAGAGTTGTATTTGTGCTCCTGGTGAAACCTACGCAGGTGACTTTTCCATATTGCTCTAATGAATCAGGGGCCCGTTTCTCGAAGGTCCCGGTAACGTAACGGGCCCGAAACCATATTTTGAAATCAAAATCCCAAGAAAAGTAGGGTGTGTCCTTACCTCTAATGAAGTCCATTTTGTTTCTATAGCTTATAAGTTTACGCATATTTTTCAAAACTTTTGAAACTCTCATCTCGAGTAGAAAACAAAACGGCTTAACGGGCCCGGTAATTACCGGGAGGTTTGAGAAACAGGCCCCAGGTGACAGTTAATCTTGATTTCATTGAACATGAAGTTCCCTTATAAAATGGATACCCTCTTTCCGCCAGAACTTCGCACTGTAGGTCGGTTTTCAATATTGTGTTGACCGGTTTTCAATTGAGTGTCGTAAAACCAAAACCAAAGCAATTACTCTCTCTGACCAACCACAACATAAGTAAGCAGTGCAAGGAGCCAATCAGAATACGAAGCAATTACATGAAGCCGGCGAAAAGCGCGGGGAAAATGGGCACGTGCAAGTCACGATTGGTTTTAGTTTTGCTTCTCATTGGTTGAGAAAGTGGCGCGATGTTTCTTGGCCAATCACAGAGCGAAGCAATGCAAAACCAAAGCAAAACGAGAGTTACTTTCGACATTCAATTGAAAACCGCTCTAAAACCAAAAACAAAGTAATTTTTCTAGCCAATCACAAAAGACAAAAACAGCGCGGTGGACCAATCAAAATTCGAAGCAGTAATGGCCCCTTTATACTAGAGACGCATTATCCGTCCAGACGAATTTAGCCTCCTTCGCAGACGTCTTAGGGCTCGTCACGCGTTCCTTCCCCGCGAACGTCTGCTGAACTGAACTGCCACTTCCGTTCGCCGGCGGTTAGCCTTTGTTTTGAACAAACCAATAACGAGCTGCGTAAGAATGCAAATCGATACCCGATTCACGTGCATCGTCTGTGAAAATAATCCCGGGATCGAAGTCCTACTATCAAAAAATTAGAAAACGAACTATGATTGGCTAACCACCGCGAACGGAAGTGGACTTTCGTGGGCAAGGAACGCGTGACGAGCCCAAAGACGTCTGCGAAGGAGGCTAAGACAAATTATGCGTCTGTCATTTTATCCGACTAGTGTGAAGATGGGACGAACTGTATGAGACGTATAATCCGTCTGGGACGAGCTTGGACAAACTTTTGATCTGCGTCTGTTTAGTTCGACTAGTATAAAGACGGGCATAAGACGCATTATGCGTCTAGACAAACTAACTGCTTTAGTACGTTTTGAAAGACGCGCTAAATTAGATAGTTCGTCTAGATGTATAATGCATCTTGTGCCCGTCTTCATACTATACGGTTTTGTTTTTTTGTTTTGTTTTGTTTTGTTGTTGTTGTTGGTTTTTTTTTTATTTTTTGTATTTTCTCAATTTTTATTGATTTGAAGCTACTTACACTTGAACTTTGGAATTAAATACTTTAATTGAAGGAAGAGATTTGTAGTATCTACAAGAATATAAATACTGTTTAGCTATTATCAAAGTATGATTAACAAATAACTCGTCTTCGCACCTTAGAAAGCCAAACAGTATATCTTTGTCAGAAAGGTGTTCTGTCTTAACTCCTTAATAATCAAATCTAGTATAAAAACGGCCAATGCACACGTACAAGTCACATTTGGCTTTGGTTTTCCTTCTCACTGGTTGAGAAAGTGGCGTGAGTTTTCTAGCCAATCACGGAGTGAAGTAAAGGAAAACCAGAGCAAACGCGAATTTCTTTCGACACAACTGAAAACCACTGTCTCTTTCTCTTCGCTAGGTAATTGGCTGGCAATATCAATTCGCACCATTTTTCTCAACCGTTGTGAAACAAATAAAACAACTATCAATGGTGATAAACTCGCGCACAATTTTTCGCGCTCGGTGCTCATACATGTAATTATCTTGAATTCGGATTGGCTGATTATACGCTGTTTGTGTCTGTTATGATTGACCATAGAGTACTGAATTACTTTGGTTTTAGGTTTAGGACACTCATGTCCATGCAATCGCTCAATTTTTGTAGTTTTGTAAGACGTTTTTTGTCGATCGTTTAGCGACAATTTGGAAATTTCTGAAACGTGATTAGATAACAGAAATTAGTAAAATTCTGTAAACTTCCGCTTAGGATTCAAATCTAACGAAATCTTTACAGTTTTGCTGTTTGCTAAGCGATAAGACTGACAATTTAACCAATTTAAAGCTTTTGGAACAATTATTAAACACGAACTTTTTTGCCCCTATGAACAGTCGTATGCATCATATAAAGAATGAATAAATATATTAATCATTAGTTCACCGGCTATTTTAGAGGCATCTTATTTAACGAGTTTTGCCTCTCATAACCTTGAACTTTCTATCATTTTATTTATGGATGAAATATTGAAACAAATTGTACGTTGCGAAGATTTTCACTCCTAGATTATAGATTATTGTTTTTCTTTTTCTATGAACGAAAAACCACGTAACATTTGATCTTGTGAGTGGCAAAATATGGAACGGCGTAGGTGGCATTAGAATTGTATTGAAACTGTTCCTTCTGGTGACATTACTTTCATTAAGACCCTTGTTAATGCGTTAAAGTGTTTACATAGTGTTTTAGGGCCCGTTTATATGGTCTCGGGTACCCGAGACAACCCTCCTCCCCGAGACAACTTTACCGAGCGTTGATATGAGAATTGCGTGACCGAGACAAAGTTGACCCTACTTAGTTATTCATAGCACGTCTCAAATTTGCCCTTCTTTCTTTGTATTTGGTCGCTCTTTGATTGAATATCTTCAATATTGATTGAAAATTTCCTCCCTAAGTTCATTTTTGCTTCGATACTTCTTTTTATAAAAGGACCAGTGAGCCATCAGCCTATTCGAAGTTTATAACGTGTCACGTAACTTAGCTTCGTACTTAATCCGAATCAGTTTCTTCCCCACTCTATATGATCACTGTGGGTAATGCTGGCTTTTAAAATGTAATTCCTTGAAATAAATTTGCGTTTTTTGACTCAAAAATTGAACCGAAATAACTTTTTTTCGCATACGCGCATATTTAATTTTCGGCCGTCTCTTCCCGGGTAGGCGAGACAGTGTTTACATGAGTAAAAAAACTTTTCAAAGAAATAAGTGGAAAAATAGCTTGCCCAGGGTAACTCGGGGGGGGGGGGGGGGAGGGTTGTCTCGGGTACCCGAGACCATATAACTTATATTATTTTTAGTGTAACTTAAAAACAATAATAAAATACCGTTCAGGTTCAAGGCAGAAGCAAAATGTATGGCTCTTTTTGGTTTAAAATTACTGTCCTAGTCAAACAAAACTATAAGTAGACACTCATGGCTACAGACGGCCGCGATAGAAATCACAGAGTGCAATTTGGTTATCTTGTCTTCTGAAAAATCACCCAAAACTAATTATGTTTCGTTCCCAATTGGACAAAATTGCTTGATACCTTTCTAGAAGCTAAAAAAGGGGCGTCTTGGTTGCACAGGAAAAGGTGATTGAGGAAACATAATTATAATTCCAGGCTAGTTTTGAATGCAGCACATCAACATTACCAAAACTAACTCCGTAAAATGCTATTAGGAATAATTGATTCAAGCCACCAACGCTGCTGCACACTCTGAGACTTTCGTACTTTACAATTATTAATTACGTCCCCTACAACACCTGCCTTCTAAGAGCATATTCAGGAGGCAGTCTCGGTCGTCAGAACGCACGCAAGGCCACCGTTTCATTAGTCATGGTTAACAACTCGGGATTTCCTAGTCCTGGTGCAGAAAACCAGAGAATCAGTAATACCTCGATGTGTCAAACTCTATGGCCATTTTTGGACATGGAAGCTTGGGAGAGTTTACCAGAGTTCTACGTAAAATCTGCGATTTCCAGTATCATTCTAAACATTATCACTTCTTGCGCGGCGTTGATCTTGAACGCGATCGTACTCTTGGCAATGTGGTTCACTCCTTCGCTTCGCCGTGAACCGAAAAACATTTTGCTCTGCTCGTTGGCTGTGTCCGACTTTTTCGTTGCTTTTGCGTCCCAGCCTCTCTTCTTTATTGCGGAAATATCACTTATCTTAGGACAAATGGAAGCATACTGCGATTCAGTATTTGTTCATTTTTATACCAGTTGGGTAATAATAATAATAATAATAATAATAATAATAATAATAATAATAATAATAATAATCACTTTATTTAAGTCTCAAATGTGGAATTTCAGTGGAATTTCTTTCTTGACGCTATCAGCCATCAGCATTGAGCGATATCTCGCCCTTCGCTTTCACCGGAGATATACGGAGTTGATAACAACCTCCCGCGTGACCATTACAGTATTTGTCTACTGGCTGAAATGGGTTGCTTGGATAACAATTTTATGGTTTGTCGTGCGAAATCGACTTTTAAGCCATGCAATTATAGCGTTTCGCATTTTGATATCGGCGGCGGACATGCTGTGCTATTTTTCCATCTTCAAAAGCGTTAGAGGACACAATTCAAGGATCCAAAAGTTGACATCACACGACCAAAAAGCCATGACCCGATATCGACGAACTACAATTACAATGGTTTTTCTTGTGTTTGCCTTTGCTGGGAGTTATCTCCCCTTTGCCGTAACAGCAGGAATAAGCCCGTTGCAAGATAAGGAAGACATGAGGATATCGGCTGCACACTGTTTGGCGGTTGCATTTGTCTCCGCCAATTCTTGCGTTAATCCGCTGATATATTTCTGGCGAGTGCGCGAGCTTCGTGAGGCCGCAAAAAAAGCACTTTAAGGAAAAGACGTCCTGTTAAGCCGGCAAATCGAGTGGAGGTAGAGATTGATTCGAAATAATGATCATTTGGGAATTGACGGGGAGAGAACGATAATTCCTAATCATAGTGCACACCATGAAAAAAGCGTATGACAAGCGGGTTCTAATCTGTTTTGCTTTTTTGGCGCCAAGATTTACTCCACCATTGAAAATAGGCCATTTCCGAGTAACCTTTCGTCTCTTCTCAAAGCGAGGCCTGGTGCTCAACCATTGGTATGAAAATAAGTTAAATTTGCATGTGAATGAAAACTTATTTTCATATGAAAAGATGAGCACCAGGACTCGCTTTGGAAAAGAAGACAAAGGTAATTCGGAAATGGCCTATTCACAGGGACTACTATCAACGTGCAACTCCTATACAATTTTTCTTAGGGCCATTATAGGCAGTCGGCAGTTAGCTTTATCAGATAAAACATTCACTCATATTTAAGACGAATAAACCACCCAAGCTGGGGTAAATTTTTAATATGTCAATGGTCGCCAGCACATTCAGATAGAGCGTAAACCAAACGTCACACTTTCTTAAGTGCTAGCTGAAAAACACAGGCTGAGATTTTGTAACCACTCAAGTGCAAAGAGACCATTCATATACTTTTCCGCTGCCTCTTTCTTCGCTTGGTTCTGTAGCGCGCATTGGATCTAGCAATCCCTTCGGATTCTATTCTCTAATTGGCATAATTTTATC
>JAEMWC010000641.1:422500-427500 GCA_016490735.1 Pachyseris speciosa
TAACAGACATGTTTCGACAGAAACTTCTGCTTTCTTCAGAAGAGTGTTGCAAAACGCTATCCCTACAGTTGGCTTCGTTCAAGGGTCGTGCATAAATTTTCTTGTGCAGGCTGTGATGCCTGCTATGTCGGTGAAACAACCCGACATTTTTCCACACGTGTCCGTGAAAACCTAACTACGGATAAGAACTCGCACATCGGAAAACATCTACGGAATTCTGAACATTGCCGTGCCTTAAGTTACAGCGATTGCTCTAATGTAATTGACAAACCCGTATTACTTTCCAGTTCAAGATAAAGGAGGCTTTACACATCCTGTGGGAAAACCCTTCCCTTAATCAACAACTTCAACATATTAATTTAAGCCTATCTTTGTAATTTGCACGCTTTATGTATAATTTATATTATTTGTATACGTACTCATTAGTACCTGCTAGTTATTTATATTCAGAATTACATCTTGTAACACTTGCACTTGAGAAGGCAGAAGTTTCTGCCGAAACATGTTTGTTAAATTCAAAATCGTCGCCGTATATCTAAAACTTAAAATGTTTTCGTTTACAAACTAAGTCTTTCAGTTGGTTCTTCATTGTTGGAAATGACCTTAGATATTTTACCCGAACACATTAGTAATTAAGATTAGCGAAAATTGACGATCCCACTAAGGTACCACTAGGTCAGTTCTTTCCTAAAGACCTATAATAGGCCATTTCAGAATTACTTTTGGCCTCAAAGCGAGTCCTTCTGCTCATCTTTTTCATATGAAAATATGCCTTCATTCACGGGCAAATTAAACTCATTTTCATAAGAATTAAGAATGGTCGTGCGCTAGGCCTTGCTTTGAAAAAGAGGCCTAAGGTAATTCGGAAATGGCCTCCTGTGTGTTTCTAAGCTGGGTAATTTATGCGTAGACTCTTCGGTTACGTGTAAATATTCCGAAACGATGGCATGTGTTTCAAGGGAATTTCAAACACAACAAAACAGATAAAAGGCCAAGTTTTAAGGCTGAGGTATTTTATTGATTACTTACCTAACTAAAGACAATTAAAATAGTAATGTGTCTAATGGTTTTTCTTTCTTGTTCGCCAGGTTTTGTCACATAAAATGTAACATATCCCCTGTCTGTCTAGGGCACGACGGCTCTTTCCTTTACCGTTAAATAACTATCGCGCCATAAGAGTTATCTTTGTTGAGAAGCGACAATGAATTTTTTTTGTGTGTTTTGTTTCGTTTAGCAAGGGTACTCTAACAAACAGACATACAACGGTGCTCGGCGGTTGGCTTCGTTCAAGGGTCGTGCATAAATTTTCTTGTGCAGGCTGTAATGCCCGCTATGTCGGTGAAACAACCCGACATTTTTCCACACGTGTCCGTGAAAACCTAACTACGGATAAGAGTTCGCACGTCGGAAAACATCTACGGAATTCTGAACATTGCCGTGCCTTAAGTTACAGCGATTGCTCTAATGTAATTGACAAACCCGTATTACTTTCCAGTTCAAGATATAGGAGGCTTTACACATCCTGTGGGAAAACCCTTCCCTTAATCAACAACTTCAACATATTAATTTAAGCCTATCTTTGTAATTTGCACGCTTTATGTATAATTTATATTATTTGTATACGTACTCATTAGCACCTGCTAGTTATTTATATTCAGAATTACATCTTGTAACACTTGCACTTGAGAAGGCAGAAGTTTCTGCCGAAACATGTTTGTTAAATTCAAAATCGTCGCCGTATATCTAAAACTTAAAATGTTTTCGTTTACAAACTAAGTCTTTCAGTTGGTTCTTCACTTCACTTCACTTCACTTATTTATTTGATGTAACCTCGTTCAAATGAATGATATTAAATACATCTCGGTCAGCGGATTCCTAGGGAAACGTAAATAACAATAATTTGCGGAATTTGGCGTCGTCCGCAATTTCTACAACATTATGCGGTAGATTATTCCAGTCTCTAATTGTGCGCGGCACAAAACTGAATTTGAATATGTTAGTGCGAGCGTAAATTGTGGAGTAATATCTATTGTGCATATGTCTTGTCTTTCTGGCCGGCTTTGATAATCCATCCAGGGCAGGATTGCGTTGTTATCTAAACCCTTCTTGAGAAGACAGAGTCTGTCTATTTCCCTCCTGATCTTAAGTGACTTCCACCCTAGATCCTTTAAGAGCGTAGTGACACTGCCAAGTTCATAATTCTGGTAATCAGATGTTACGAAGCGCGCAGCACGCCTCTGTATCTTTTCGATCTCGTTTGATAAGTTATCCGTATAAGGATCCCATGCTTGGCTCGCATACTCGAGTAAGGGTCTTACTAGGCCAAGGTAGGCTGCCTCTTTTACTCTTCTGTCGCATGTTGAAAGGTTCTTCATTGTTGGAAATGACCTTAGATATTTTACCCGAACACATTAGTAATTAAGATCAGCGAAAATTGACGATCCCACTAAGGTACCACTAGGTCAGTTCTTTCCTAAAGACCTATAATAGGCCATTTCAGAATTACCTTTGGCCTCAAAGCGAGGCCTTCTGCTCATCTTTTTCATATGAAAATATGCTTTAATTCACGGGCAAATTAAACTCATTTTCATAAGAATTAAGAATGGTCGTGCGCTAGGCCTTGCTTTGAAAAAGAGGCCTAAGGTAATTCGGAAATGGCCTCCTGTGTGTCCTGGTCCTAATATTGTTTCTAAGCTTGGTAATTTATGCGTAGACTCTTCGGTTACGTGTAAATATTCCGAAACGATGGCATGTGTTTCAAGGGATTTCAAACACAACAAAACAGATAAAAGGCCAAGTTTTAAGGCTGAGGTATTTTATTGATTACTTACCTAACTAAAGACAATTAAAATAGTAATGTGTCTAATGGTTTTCTTTCTTGTTCGCCAGGTTTTGTCACATAAAATGTAACATATCCCCTGTCTGTCTAGGGCACGACGGCTCTTTCCTTTACCGTTAAATAACTATCGCGCCATAAGAGTTATCTTTGTTGAGAAGCGACAATGAATTTTTTTTGTGTGTTTTGTTTCGTTTAGCAAGGGTACTCTAACAAACAGACATACAACGGTGCTCGGCTCATTCATTTTGTATTAGCCATTGTTGCTGCTTGGTGTGAGCTGTTGGTTATTTGTCATGCAACTCAAAAGTGCAAAGAACTAGGCAAAAGAACCTCGAAAACTGCACAAATAAGAGCAGGCATTTGATTTTAACGTTTGAAGCAAGGTTTCAGGTTAAAACGCTGAGGAAAATTAAAGGATTCAAAACCGCTTATATTTAAAAACATTTTCATGACAACCTGTTTAAATTAGCAGAGGGATATACAAATGCACGTTGAAATTTTAATATTTCAAAAGAAAAATTAACGATAAAAACGTTAATTTTCCTTTTGAAATGTTTTTTCTAAATCGATCTTTATCAGAAATTTTAATAAATGTTTTATTTGATAACATTTTCAAGGCGTTTCTTTAGGTGCCGTTGAATATGTACATGAACATGAAGAATCGAGGATTTTGGTCGTCGTTCGCGTTCGTGATGTCCCGGATCAGCTTCGTTGTCACCGCTGACCAGTGCCACCCGACTGAGAGCTCTGTTTATGGAATGTTCCTCCAGGGTCATACGTTTAAAACGGTTCAGGTTGGATTCGGTCCAATAGAGTGCGACGCAAGGTGTCAGGAAGAGGACAGATGCCAGAGTTACAACGTCGTCATTGGTAGAAATATCTGTGAGTTGAACACCCAAACGAAGGAAACCAGACCTGAAGACTTCTTCCCAGATTTGAGCCGGTTTTACATGAGGCGTGCAATTAATCGAGGTACATTTCTTGTTCCACATGACTTTAACTTTTATTTGTTGCTTTTATTATTTTCTAACTGTCCTAAAGGCTATTTGCAATGGGAAAGTCTTTCCGATTTAGCCAACCTAATCAATATACTTTTGAATCTTTTTGATTGATAGCAAGCTATATCCAGTGGCCTATCAATTGGCAAAAGGGTCTGGTTCTAAAGAAACTGGTCTTACGTCAGTGGAGGAGAAAAACGAAACTTTGGTGTTAGAATATGGGTTGAAGGTAAAATGGTCACCGTAGCTGACGTCCCAATTCCATTCGTTTGGAGTCGTTATCGATCTCACAAAGGGCTAACGCTCGAAAAGTCAGCTCTTGGAATCTCTTTTGGATGGACAATTTTTCTCATTAATTCAGTTGACGACACCTCAGTAAAATTGGTGTTTAACAGCAAGTTCGTTTGTTTTTCTTGCAATAGTTCACAAGTTGACAAAGAAGTGTTTCTTAAATGTTGGCATAAGCCAATTTGGTAATGAAAGTGTTTGCCAAATTGGAGTCTTTCCATAAGGTCTTACATCATCATCATTATCACCACCACCACCACCACCATCACCACCCCTACAACCACCACCACCACCACCATCATCATCATCATCACCATCACCATCACCATCACCATCACGATCACCACCACCATCACCATCACCATCACCACCATCATCATCATCATCATCATCATCATCATCATCATCATCATCATCATCATCATCATTACTATGGCATGGGCATACTTTTGACAATAGGGTACTCAAGCAACCTCGGCGGTAACAGCAATTCCAAAACTGTACTTTCTCTAAATTGCAACTCTTTGGCAATTATTCCAACGCGTTCCTAAAATGGGGGGGGGGGGGGGGGGGGGCGAACTACATCCAGGACCTAAATTATCATGAACGGAGATGAATTAAAAAAGAGAAAGAATATATCGCCGTTATGCGCTCACGTTCTCTACCAGGCCTTCAATTTGGTAATTTAACGTTGTTGCTTTCCAGAATAACATGAAAAACACCTGTAGAGTCGGGGACCGCGGAGACCATTTTAAAGTGGTAGGGCTAAGACATCTGGCCAAGTTAAATGGTAACATTCGTAGATCATCCATCTCATCTGGAGCCCTGAGAAATTAACCCAAGAAAAAAGTGGTATGGCTACAATCCTACCAGCC
>JAEMWC010000641.1:432500-502500 GCA_016490735.1 Pachyseris speciosa
ACGAATAGCTCTTATTCAAATTAAACTTATTCATTATTGCTTTCTTCCCGACATTTGTTTGCCCTCCAAGGCATTACTGCCACGTTGCTTTGGTGGTCTATTTGTATTTGTGTTATGCGTAAAATCTTGCGGTACAAAGTTTTATTAATACAGGTGTTTTCTTCTGAAGTGTTTGTCCTGCCCAAACAATAAAGAATATAAACTATCCAAACCAAAACAAAAACAAAAAAAAATAGTTCTTTTGTTGCGTATTTTGGAGCACTATTGAAACTCGTTGGTATATCAAAAACTTTCATAATTAGAATAGAAACATGACAAGCCCAGGTCTCTACTTTCAAAGGACAGCTGATTTTAGACACATCCGAAGGTTACAGTCAACAAACAGAAAGGTTTTAAAAAAATTCAGTGGCGCGAGGTTACAATTTCAATTCTTGATTTTTTTTTTCCAGGTTTTGGGATAAACTAAGCTTGCTGAGTAAATTATTAAATTATTTATTTCTTCGCTTATTTATTATTAATACGTTTCAACTTGGTAAAGGTGATAAGTCAATGTATAAACAAAAAGTACTTTCTGAAAGCTTTTGCAGAGTAGGTTCCACCTAAGCTTAGTAGAATCCGGCTCAAGGTAAGGTTGGTAAGATACAGTTCGATGAACATAAATCCCAACTTCAGATAAATATTTCTGTCCAAATTTTTCTCCATACAGCTAATGTGTTTTCATTTGCAACGAATATCGTTTAGACGGTTCTTCATTGTCAAGAAGGTATTTCTAAGTTTCACCATTGATGTCGGCCTACTTTCGACAGGGTAGGTGCCGATAGATGAACGTCGAAAACCGGTGCAAATCGTGTTCCATGACGAGCAAAAAAACACAGAATGCGTCATGTACGACGGGGTCCAACTTTGTCGTTTCCTTAGAATAGCAAGCTTACACGAATAAGCTAGCTGTGGCTACGTAATGTTCCCAAAACGCGAGTGAGTGTTGCATCGAGTTCGTAAACAAGTAAAAAATTAAACAAATGGAAACAGGAGATCACATCCTTTTATTATTTGGAGTATTTATCAAAAACCCAATGAAAAAGAAAGCAAGAGTTCCTAAATTAAATAAAAGCCCAGATAGCTTTTTGTTCCCTTCCCTTCCCTGTTTACTAGATTATTTTGTTTTCGTGGAAAACAATTACAACCCACCCTGCTTTTCTGATCAACGGTCCCACGTTTTCACCAAGCAGCATCTCTGTCATTAGCAATTTAAGTTGAAATTATTAAGGCGCGGTAATGAATTATATGACTATTTTGAAGTCTACAATTTTTGCAGGTATCCAGACTGAATTACATTTTTCAGTCAGCAATGGCGATTCCCTGTCATTTCCTTTGTGTGTAAACTAAAATGTTTTCAAAAGGTCCAGACAGTGGGAAGGTCACAATAAGTTTTAGAAATACGAAGACGATTTTGAATTTAACAGCCATGTTTCGGGAGAAACTTCTGCCTTTTTCAAATGTTACAAGACACTATCCCTGGTGGGCTTCGTTCAGGCGTTGTGTATAAATTTCTTGTGCAGGCTGCAATGCTTGTTATGTCGCTGAAACAACCCGACAACGTGACCGTGAACACCTAACTTCGGATAAGAACTCGCAAATCGGGAAACATCTACGAATTCTGTGCCTTAAGTTAAAGTAATTGATCCTTTTCTTTTTGCCGGCTGTACTTTCCAGTTCAAGATAAAAGAAGCTTTGCACATCCGGTGGGAAAACCCTTCACTTATTTTCTTTTTTAATAAATCAGCAACTCAACATGTTGATTTAAGCCTATCTTTGCAATTTGCAAGCTTTTTATGTTTTTTTCCATTATTTGTATACGTTCTCATTAGCACCTGCTAGTTATTTATATTCAGAATTACATCTTGTAACACTTGCACTTGAGAAGGCAGAAGTTTCTGCCGAGACATGCTTGTTAAATTGAAAATCGTCTCCGTTATATCTAAAACTTAAAATGTTTTCGTTTACAAACTGTCTTTTAGTTGGTTCCTCATTGATTCATCATTCATTCTTCAGCACCGACAACCCAAGCTCCTAATTTCATTTTCGGTGTTTCATAAATTATTTAGTAATTTTTTTTAATACAAGAGTGTATATCGGACCTTCACCAAATCCAAAATTACGTTATATACTCTGTTTATCCTTACGATCACTTATTTTTCCAATTAAACTATCGTTATCCATTATTGAATTATTCCCGATACTTGTTTGCCCTCCAAGGCATTGCTACATTGCTTTGGTGGTCTATTTCTGTTTGTGTTATGCGTAAAATCTTGCGTTACAAACTTTTGTTAATACAGGTGTTTTCTTCTGAAATCGGATGTCTATAAAGAATAAAAACGATTAAACTTAACCAAAAAAAAAAAAGTAAAAAAGAATAATTTTTTGCGTATTTTGGAGCACTATTGAAACTCGTTGATATATTAAAAACTTTCATAATTAAAATAAAAACATAACAAGCCCAAGTCTCTACTTTCAAAGGACAGCTGAATTTAGACATCTAGGTTACAGTCAACGAACAGAAAAGCTTCTTTTTAAATTCAGTGTCGTAAGGCAACAATTTCCAGTCAATTCGTGATGTTTTGCCAGTTTTGGGGATAAAACAAGGTTGCTGAGAACAGTTAAATTATTTATTTTTCAGTCATTTATTATTAATACGTTTCAACTTGGTATAAGTCAATGCATTAAAAAAAAAGTGCTGTCTGAAAGCTATCGCGGAGTTGGCCCCAGCTTAGCTTATTACCATCGAGTTCAAGGTAATGTTGGCAAGATAGCTCGATGAACACGAATCCCAACAACAGGTAAATATTTCTGCCCACATTTTTCTCCATTCAACTAATCTGTTTTCATTTGCAGCAAGTATCGCGCATTTAGACGATTCTTCATTGCCAAGAAGGTATGTCTAAGTTTCACCGATGACACCCTTATTCTAGACAGGGTAGGTGCAGACGAACGTCGAAAACGTACGAAATCATGTGACGTATTGAGCAAAAAGCCACAGAATGCACGACGGGGTCGAACTTTGTCGTTTCCTTAAAATACCAAGCTTACACGAAAACTCTGTGGTTACGTAATGTTCCCAAAACAAGATTGAATGTTTTTTTCGAGTTTGCAAACAAGAAAATAACAAATGGAAGCAGGAGATCACATTCTGAATCACTGTACTATTTAGAGTACTTATTATAGCGGTTACCAGTCACACGCGCCCTCCAACGATTTTTTCCCAATTTCGAAAACTAAGTTTTGGTGGACGTCAATCAAATGTTTCCATGACAGTAGACCTGTTCATTTCGTGTCAGTTTCACGGCTATGTTCGATCGTCGTTTGGATTATGTATAATAGCTCAGTTATTATGACAAAGTTATTTCCAATTTCGTTGAGATGGAGGGTTATTATGCGGACACAACGTCAGGTCTGTCTTTGAATCACATAGCAGAAACAATTTCTGTGAGCAAAATGTTTGTGAAGAAGGCGGCCGGTTTCGATAGTACGAAAACACAGCTGGAGCCGTAAGCGATCTGCCAAAGAGAAAGTCAAAGAAACAAAAGATTTCAGGTAACTGAAAAGGTTGGCCTTTGAAACGAGTCGTGTTGTGTGGAGATCAACTTTTTATCACCTTTTTGTGGATGTAGATTATTTTAGCCGCAGAAATTATTGTCACTCGTCTTGCTATTAGACACTGATCCAGTGAGAGATCTATCTTGGCGATTTGCAAGCTTGGTTAGAATACGAGACAGGCGAAGTATATGTAATGCAAACCCTCAGCAGAACTATACGGTAAATAGGATTGACAGTAAAAAAGGTACAGAAATCCACAAGAGATTAGCGGTCAAATTGTTGTAGTTCATTCTGTAATAAAGGTTATTATTTAGTTCTCATGTTGTGGTTGTTTGCAGCTTCAAAACATTGCCGAACGACGAACGAAAAGGCGCAGAGTTCAAACGATTTACCTCTCTGTCTCAACCAGCAGAACAGTTTCTTTTTATCGACGAGTCAAGTAAAGATGAAAGAGCAACTCAGATACTCTACAAATAGACATTGAAAAAGTGGTTCCGGAAACTCCGCTCGCTCTGCGTTCTTTTAAAAGAAACTTCGTTATTGTCATGGATACATTTGATTGACGTCCACCAAAACTTAGTTTTCAAAACGGATAAAATCGTTGGAGGGCGCATGTGACTGGTAACGGCTGTAAAAACCCAATGGAAAAGAAAGCAAGAGTTCCTAAATTGAATAAAACCCAGAACAGCTTTTTGTCTCCTTCGATAGCTCTTTGGTTACTCTTTGTGGAAAACAGTTGAAGGGCTGAGAGCATGACCGACCTATGTCGGATTTTATGAATGTTGTGCCGCGTAGCACTAGGAACACAAATAGTGGAATAGAGAATTAACTCTAAAGTGTAGATTAAAGTGCTACTTAAACCCATGAATAACCCACTGGGCGTTAGCCCTAGTAAAAGGAAACAGGGAACCACACGAGGCAAAGAAAAAATCTTTTGACCTCGGTGGGAATCGAACCCACAACCTCCGAATTAGATCTACCGTTACTCTGCCGACTGAGCTACAAGGTCGCACAGAGAAAGTGGGGACGATTTTAGATGGTGAATCGCGGCAAAGAGAAAGTAAGGGTACATATGAATGTTGTGCCGCGTAGCACTAGGAACACAAATAGTGGAATAGAGAATTAACTCTAAAGTTATGTTATGTTTGTTATTCATGGGTTTAAGTAGCACTTTAATCTACACTTTAGAGTTAATTCTCTATTCCACTATTTGTGTTCCTAGTGCTACGCGGCACAACATTCATATGTACCCTTACTTTCTCTTTGCCGCGATTCACCATCTAAAATCGTCCCCCACTTTCTCTGTGCGACCTTGTAGCTCAGTCGGCAGAGTAACGGTAGATCTAATCCGGAGGTCGTGGGTTCGATTCCCACCGAGGTCAAAAGATTTTTTCTTTGCCTCGTGTGGTTCCCTGTTTCCCTTTACTAGGGCTAACGCCCAGTGGGTTATTCATGGGTTTAAGTAGCACTTTAATCTACACTTTAGAGTTAATTCTCTATTCCACTATTTATGTCGGATTTTAGGTCGTTTTTAGATTTTGCTCAGATTTATCTATATTTCTGCATGTGAACTGCAATTCGATTGAAAGATGTAATCTGCAAACCTTGATTCCTTTGTGTACGCAAGGAAAAGCGCATACGTTATTTCTCGGAAACGAAACAAATGGACAATGTTTTTCAATCGAATTGCAGTTCACATGCAAAAATTTGGACAAATCTGAGCAAAATCGAAAAACGACCTCACATATGACATAGGTCGGTTATGCCCTCAGCCCTTCAATCGCAATACCTACTTTTCTGATCAAGAACGGTCCCCACGTTTTCACCAAAGAGCATATCATGAGCAATTTAAGTCGAATAACTAAGGCACGGTATTGAATTCTAGATTTCTTTGCTAGCGTCGATTTAAAATGAAAAACGACACATTTCTGTTGTGCCAAAGGAATCGTTGTCATGTGTTAGTAACTGTTTCATGTGACCTCTTGGTGAAGAGCAATAGCGCCAGCCCTTAAAAACGGTCAGTCGAGTCTTTGTCTTGGGAACTAAATTGAGACAAGCTCGAAGAGGCAAAGTGGGACGTTTTTACATAGCAAAACAAAATTCCCGTAAAGCTCATTTTTGAAAACCGACGACGTAAAATAATCATTTGGCTGCTTTAGTTCAGAAACGAGTAAGAACAATCTGTAAAAATCCTGATAAAGGAAGGCTGTGCCTCCCAAAATATTGGTTTAAATATATATTCCTCACCCTATAATCAGCCTTGCTTGTTTTTTTTTACCGATTTTTAGAGAACAAGTAAGCATTTTATTTACTTATAAGTACATCTAAGCCCAGACCCAACCAGTCCTTATAGTTAATCAAGAAACTGTGATTTCTTTTTAGAGAGTTTCTAAACTTTTCCACAAACCTGACCAGAATGGGACGTTGCAGTAGTTTTCCCACAGTATCATGAATGATTTCTCAGGAACTTGCAACATAAACTGTCAATCAAGAGAAACTTCTTGATAACGTTTTAATAACGGAAAGAGATTATCAGTATTCAAACAATATTTTCTTGTCAAAAGATCCACACGACCAACATGAATCCGCAATATTGGTTGTCAGTTATGTTTCTGGTGTCCCGGATTGGTCTTACTGTTGCCGCTGACCAATGTCGCCTGGTGGTGAGCTCTGTTTATGGGATGTTTCTCAAGGGCCACACGTTTAAAACTGTTCAAGCTGAGTTCCCAATAGAGTGTGGCAAGAGGTGCGAGGAGGAGATCAGATGCCAGAGCAATAACGTCATTATTAGTAGAAATATCTGCGAGCTGAACTCCAGAACAAAGGAAGCTAGGCCTGAAGACTTCTTACCAGATTTGGACCTGTTCTACATGAAGCGTGCATTAAACCGAGGTAGCTTTCACCGCTTGTTTCTTGTGATATTTTAAGCCCTATCAGTATCAGAGTAGAGGAAATGATTATACGCGTGGAAGCTTTAAACGTCATCAAAAATGATTAACTTTAAGAACAACTTTCATGTTTTTATTTCGTGTTAGTGTTCTTTTATTGGTTTTGGTTACCTTTTGACAAATTTTGGTGTCTGGCTAAACTAGGAAACATTGCTGCAGAAACATTGTTGCGGATACAAATGTTTCCCAGTTTAGCCGCGCGGGAAACACTAGTCGCAGAAACAAATTTTGTGTTTCAGAAACATAAAATGTTTTTGACTATCGCCGAAAAACATTTTTGTTTCTCGGACACAAATTTTGTTTCCACAACAAATTGTTCGCGTGCGGCTAAACTGGGAATTTGTTTCGTCAACAAAGTTTCTGCAACAATGTTTCCTAGTTTAGCCAGGCCTTAAGGTTTTATCGTGAAATCCAAGATGGCTGATCCAAGATGGTCGCATATTAGAACTCGTGATGTAACTACCTACCGACTTCTGCAGATTTACTTTACTTGAAAGATTTTCGTTTTCGCAACGTTCACATAAGAGACTTACAGCGCTTTCTGTTTGCCGCAACCAGGCGGCCAAACCGGTCAGAAGCTAGTTTGTAAAATAGGCACACCTTGGATGACTAGTCATACAGCAGCCTTTCCAATTCCTTCCAGATAGAAAACATAATGCTAACCATCCTGAGCCAGCCCTTTAAAATAGTGAACTCTATTTACAAACCGACCATTTTCACCGCCCAGTTCTAAAAATTGAAGGAAAGAGCACCATACCGTTTCTCTTTTAATCTAGTACGAAAAATTCCAACTGTTGCACTTCTTGTGTAAAGCTACATTTTAAAGAACCACAGTTATTTTATCATGCAGGGCCCCTGGGATCAATTCAAGAACTTCCCGCCAAATCGTGCGGCGAAATCAAGGTGAGTGAAGGAAACAACATGGCTAACAAAGAGCACTGGATATACTCAGATGAAAATGATACTGATGCAGTGCTAGCTCAGTGTGAGGGTAAGGAAAACATCAGGCGATGGTGTCGACTGGCTGCGTGTGAGTATAAGTAGCACCGTCGCTGGTGGTGATTGGTGCGTTTCGATCCTCGCTTAGGCTGTTGTTGATTGGAAGATTTCGATCCTTGTCGTTCAGACTAGAAATTGTTCCCTCAGCGGTCCACTTTGGTACTGATCGGCTGTTGTGTTGTTTGATCGTGGGCATCCACGCTTCAGGAATTTCAATTCCGCTGTCCCTGTTAATGTTGTTAGGGTGAAGTCTTATGTGAATAGCCTCTTTAACCCTACGGGTGTACCAATGTGGGTCTCGGTCAATAAATTTAACTCCGTCCCAGAGCGGATAATTTCCGGTCGCGTTGCTATGTTCTGAAACAGCGGAGGATTGGGTTCGAGCAAGCCGTATGTCTCTATCGTGTTCCTTAATCCGTTCATGCATAGATCTTACCGTATCTCCAATATAAACCTTACCACATTCGCAGGGAATCTTGTAGACTACTCCGTCTTGTCTTTACTGGATCGACAATGTCCTTAGGTCGCACTAGGTGTGATCTAAGAGTTGTGTCAGATCTGAAAACAACGGCAACGAGAACGTCACAAAACAAAAGAATTAATGAGCAAAAACAATCGCTCTACACGTGCGTTTTACATTTTGGTACGTTTCTTTGCCGTCCTCTGCAAAACAACAACGTGAATTAAACCAATTTTAGTTTTTTTGGAGAACGTGAGCGTATGACGGTGAACTCTTCGTTCTTTTCTCAACTTCAATGCCGTTTTTACTAATTTGGCTCTAGGATGGTTACAATTTGAAATGACGGTTTCCTCCCCGTTGCCGTCGTCGTTGCTTAAGCTCTCCATTGTTGAGCCCAAAATGTTAGGTCCGTTTCAACGCCGTCGGGTTGTGTCAGTTGAAATATCCGGCAACAGCTAATAGGGACTTTAAGCATCGACAACGGGAACGGCAACGGGGACGTGAGACTGTGAGGGAAAACCCAAATGTCGCATTACGCATGTCTGGCGCGGAATATTTTGACGTTTTGTTTCGGGGCCCGACGTGAGAAAGCTTAGTTTGGCGTTGCGTGAAAACGTGAGTAGCAATTCACGTATTTTACCTCTATTTTTGCCCCCAAATTGATAATTTTAATATGGATTGATACCTTAAGATACCAAGGAATAGAATCAGTGAGTTGTTGCCTGATTTTCTTCCCCAAACTATAAGCTTAAACAATTTCATCAATCGGCTGTTTCAAAACAAAAAGCAAGCGCCGACGCCTCCGAAATTAGAAATGATTTGCGAGTCTCCCACTGTTTATCGATAGTTCTCTCTAACATTACTTTGCGCATTCGCAATAAGACATACTAGAGCTGTTAATTTACGCTAAACCTGGCCGAGAAATTAACTAGTCCATGTTGCTCAAAACTCTCTATTATATCGTAGTTTTCAGTTCAAATTCCTAGATGTAAAGATATGGAAACTGACACGCATGCCGGCATGTCTAATTCACGGAACCAGCCGCCACTAAAGTGCTTAAAACAGAAAATATAAAACTAGTGAACATGATTTTAAACCTCCCCATTAGGGTATACATTTCTTCGCAAAAATACAGTGGAACCCTGCTCTACGAACGCCTGCTTATACCGGACAGTTTTGGTCTTTTTTATGAATCGGCCTATCCATACTTAGAAGTGCTGTAAAACTGAGGTGGCGGGATTTCCACTCACATAAATAAACTTTTGTGCGTGAAATTTCGTTCTTTTCGACCGCAACAACGGAACAACTGATTTTCCGTTTTTACAACCGCTCGTGAAAATATAAATGCTTAATTGTTTTGTCTGCCGGTACTATGTTAACGTGGGTGGTAAACGTCGTGTTAGAAAACATTTCTGTACAAATAATACTGAGTGGAAATTTGTTATGTACAGCTGGAAAACGAAAAACAAAAGGCTGATTTCATTTTCATTAATTAACGTACACCAAAACAAAAAGAAACAAGCAGATGAGAGAAGAAATGAGGTGCAAAAATTCTGGAGTGGAACAAAAACATAGAAAACATTTATGTACAAATAATACTGGGTGGAAATTTGTTATGTACAGCTGGAAAACGAAAAACAAAAGGCTGATTTCATTTTCATTAATTAACGTATAAACTGACCTTTGCACCAAAACAAAACAAAACAAAACAAAACAAAAAAACAAGCAGATGAAAGAAGAAATGAGGTGCAAAAATTCTGGTGTGGAACAAAAATATAGAAAACAAATGTAACTAAAAGGAGACCCTGATAAGGTTGAAAGCCAATTTTAGCGGCTATGAAAACATCGAAAACAGCAGTGTTTTTCATCTTCCGTCTCCCAACTCCCTCCCCCCTCTGCTTGTTAAATTGTTCTCGTAGTTTCCCAAGTAGAGACAGAATTCTGCCAGAGGAAGACCTCCTGGTAAGACCCCGCAGATCACATGTATTTGTAAAGAAGAGGCTGATTTCATTTTCATTAATTAACGTATAAACTGACTTTTGCCACCAAAACAAAATGAAGACCGCGTTCAGTTTGCATACTGACTCCGGATATATGCAGATAAAGGCTGAAGGATTCAATAAATACGGTCGATATAAGTGTTATCACCCAGACGTGTTGAGGAAATCAGCATTTATTACACTGGTACACAAACTTGATTGCCACCGATCTGGACTTGCATCCAAGGTAAAAATACGATTTGTGATTTCTTCATAGTATCATTGTTCTGTGCATAAAGATACTTGCAAACTCAACTGGGCAATACTCGTATAGTTGGTGATACGTTTTATAGAGGTGCTATAACTAGGTAATCATGATCAAATGATCAATGCAAAAAGGGCTCAGAGATCGTATCGAAACATTGGCATACAGTGTGTTATCTGTTCAATCGCTATAATCTTTGACTATTGTTTTTCATGATGGAGAGATAGCGCCGGTGACACGAAAAGCTAGTAGAAATGCGGATTTCGATAGATTGGTCTCTGAAAATAGACCATGGTCCTTTGCGGTCGTGATTACTGTTGGAAACCGACCATCGCGTTTATTCGCTTTTATATCATCGCTGGGAATTGACCTGTGTTCAAATGAGAATCGAAAGTAAATTGCGTTTGTTTTGGTTTTGTATTGCTTTGCTCTGTGATTGGCCAGCAAAACTCGCGCCACTTTCTCAACCAATCAAATCAAATCAAATCAATTTATTAAAGCTCGATAGCGTGAGGAGTGGTTGCCCAATCTCCCGAGCCGGGGGCTCATGTATTAAACGCTCGAGCATTCCGGATCGAAGTGGAATTCAGAAGTGTTGGCTTTTGAGGAGAGGGGAAAACCAGAGTACCCGGAGAAAAACCTCTCGGAGCAGAGAAAAGAACCAACAATGAGAAGCAAAAGCAAAACCAATAGCGATCTTCATGCGTGCATTGCTCCGCGCTTTGCGCCGGTTATGTGTAACCGCTTTGAATTGCGAGTGTCTAATCGTATTGTTTCTGTTTGCGGTGATTAGCTGAAGTAATTGCTAGGGTTTAGGTCTGACGACACTCAACTGAAGACCGCTCTAGTGTTAGTTATTATTGCTTGTATCTTTAAATTTATATCTTGTATTTTTAAATTCTATTCTGTATTTTTAAATTATTACGATGTCTTGTATTTTTAATTATTATATTTTTTAGTTCAGGGCCCCTCTGGATAGCAGTCTCGTTGCTGAATGGGCCACCCTGGCAAAATAAAATTTAACTTACCTTACCTAATACTTCTCGATCTCTGTCTTTCCTTGGCGACTCCCTTTTCAGATCCATAAATATACTTGCGTGTTTCTGTCGACTGGCTATCGGCTGATAGTTGACCCGCGAAAAATTGATGTTTTAAAAGAAGCGAAGCTTTGAGTGCCTGTGTGCTTGTTTTCTGAGCGGCATCCATCAGATCGATGGATCTGAAAAAGAAACACTCAATTTCCTTTGTATTGTTCACTACATTTTCGGTTGAAAAGGTCACTTAAACCGAAATTATGAATTGGCAGCTCATCAAAAATCACTATAAAGGCGAAAGGTTGAAATAAAAAAAGGCAAATAAACGGAAAGATACACTGTAAATGACCTGAGTTGGAAAGTTTTTTTTTTTTAATTTCGCGTACAAGCACTATCAATCAGTGTATTTTCGACGGATGAATTACATTAACTGACCGGACAGTGGCTCTCCGCAAAATGAATATTATCACGTCACATGATCAATTTTAACCAATCAGAGTGAAAGAAAATTTAAAACTTTAAAATTAGGTATTATGATGATTGCAAATGTGTTCAGGGTGTAAAGGTCGGATAAGAAGGCATAAATCCGCGTCATTATCGACAATTTAAATTTAATAAATTTATAGGGTCTGGGGTGATTAGGACAAACTGAAAGTTTCTTTTTAATAATTAATATGCACTCGAAAAAGAATAAATGAATAATTCAGTTGCCTTAAAATTTTCGAGAGAATACAGTGTTTTATCAGTTGTATCAGTCATTTAGTCATTGCTTATTCAAGATATATACATGTACATATATTTCACGATTGATTTTAATGCAGGATTGTTTATTCAATATATACGTAGGTATATATATATATATATATATATATATATATATATATATAATATTTTATTTATTTGATAACTAATTGTAGCTTGGCGTCCTAAATTAGTGTACATTGCATGATAGCGACTTTTTTCTGACACAATAATTATTACTACCTTTTTTTTTTAAAATCGGATAATTTTAATTTTATTTATGGCGCAAAACGTAGTGGTTATTCGTTCAGATACTGCGGTTTTGTTTCCCCGTGTGGTAAAGGGACGCAACATTTGAAATTCTGGCGGTATGATGAAAAGAGAAGTTAACGCAGGTGAATAAAGAGTAGAATTGAAAATATTTACTTTTATGAAGCTGCCGTTATATTTCTCTCATCTTTTAAGCACGAAAATCCTTGTTAATGTTACCATAAACTAATGTTGGTACCTTTCGAAAACTGTAAAACAATCGTTAAATTTCCATTGCATAATTTAAATATGAATTGTGCCTTTGAAAATGTAATCAAGAAGAGGTTATTCAAGCCATCAACATGTGCATTAGCCATGACTTCCGCGCTATACAGTTACTGTTAATAACACTAAACACCTGTTTTCTTTAAGCATATTCATGAAGCATATCGCACGGTAAAACGTGCAACATGGACACAGACTCAACAGTTATGGCAAACAACTCAGGATATCCAAACTCTGGTCTTGAAAACCACACAAAGAACACGGCGTCCATGTGTGAAGCTCTTGGTCCATTTTTGGACATAGAAGCGCGGGAGAGTTTACCAGACTTCTATGTAGTGACAGCGATTACTGCCTGCATGCTCAACGTCGTGACATGTTGCTCGGCACTAGTCTTAAACGCGATCGTCATCTTGGCCATGTCGCTGACTCCTTCACTTCGACACACGCCGAAAAACATTTTACTCTGCTCGCTGGCGGTGTCGGACTTTTTCGTTGCTTTTACGTCCCAGCCTTCCTTCATTATTGCAGAGGTTTCTCTTATTATGGGACAAAAGGAACGATACTGTTTAGCAGTGTTTATTCATTTTTATACAAGTTGGGTCTTCAGCGGAGTTTCTTTCTTGACGCTGTCAGCAATAAGCATCGAACGATACCTCGCCCTTCGCTTTCACCTTCGTCACACGGAGTTTATAACAACCACGCGTGCGGTCATTACGGTAATTATCTACTGGCTTATATGGGCTACGACGATAACAATTTTATGGTTTGGAGTGCGAAATCGACTTCTAAGCCACGCACTTGTAGTGCTCTGTGTTTTAATAGCAATCGCTGATGGATTGTGTTATTTTGTTATTTTCAAAACTGTTAGAAGACACAATTCACAAATCAAACACTTGACCTTGCGGGACCAAGAGGATATCGCCCGATATCGACGCACCACAAACACAATGGTTTTTCTTGTCATTGCTTTTGCCGCAAGTTATCTTCCCTTTGTCGTAACAGCAGGAACAAGCGCCTTGCAACACAAAGAAGACATGAGGAACTCAGCGGCACACTGTGTGGCGGTAGCATTTGTCTTCGCAAATTCTTGCGTTAATCCTTTGATCTATTTCTGGCGAGTAAGCGACTTTCGCGAAGCCGCAAAACGCACTTTGAGGAAATGCCACCTTATGAAGCCGGCAAACCGAGTACAGGCTCAACTTGACACAAGATTATGAAGATTTACCGACTAATGGATAAAGTGTTGCCACAATATAAAGACACGGAATAATCGAAAGGCATAAAGCTCTTGCGGATTCTGATTTCTACTAATGATTGTTTAGTTTTTTGCTTTTTAGCCAGCCGCAACATTATGCTACTAAGAAAGAGTATGGTTTCAAATTTGTTTAGGGATCAAAATTTACTCTCGCCACTGAAGTTTTTGTCATCATTTTTAAAGGCTGCAACAGTGCGGTATAGAGTCAGTATTCGGTTTCCTCGGATTTCAGTTGGCCCTCAAGTCGCTTTTTTATTTTCTATTTTAATAGTTGTAGTAGTTTATACTAAGTTTTGTTTCGGAAAACATGAAAAACTTGACAAATCACAAAATTAGTTCCTATAAATCGCGAAGGACCGGATAATCAAAAGAAAAAAAAAAGGCTCGCTATGCTAAAGTCGAGAAAAATCTTACTTCCACCAACCAAAAAATTGTCAAGGACACTATTCAGGACATAGTCAAGCAAGAATTACCGGCTACTGCTACGGATCTCATCATCACTACTCCGAGAACCTCGTGTATTTACTTTTTACCCAAAATTCACAAACCTAACAATCCGGGTCGACCTATCGTTTCAAAACGTCAAATCTTTACCTTCGTACATTAAAGACAATCAACACGCACTTGAAATTTTCCGCGATTTCAGTTTCGCCAGTTAAATTGATCAACAGTCAGCACTACAGGCGTCACAAAAGGAAAATAATGACAGAATTCCTTTCACCCTCATAATAACCCAGTAAAACCATCATTCTAAACAACTTTGAAATACTGCAAAATGATCCTGAAACTGCTACCACAACTGATTTCATTCAAACGCAACAAAAATGTAGGTAACTTTCTAGTCAGAAGGGCATTCAAAACAACTGAGCAACCTGGCACCTTTAAATGCGCGCGCTCGCGATACAAAACTTGTCCTTTCATTCAAAACACTGACAAAATATCGGGCCCTAAGCGATCTGTTAAGATCACTGATCGTTTCACGTGTACCTCCGCAAATATTATCTATTGCATAACCAGCCCATTACGCAAAAAGTTATACACCGGCGAAACAGGAAGACAACTAGATGACCGACTCCGAGAACATCTACGTGATGTTGAGAAAGATGACAAAGATGCATCCAAACCGGTCGCCCGGCATTTTAATCTCTCTAGCCATTCCAAACAACACATGTCGATCTGCGGCCTTTCCCTACATCAAGGTACCACGGAAAGCCGTAAAAATGTAGAACAAAAATTTATCTTTCAAATCGGCACTCTTAATCCCCACGGTATCAACGAGTGTCTTTCATTCAATTAATTTATTCCTGTTTCCCAGGTTACCATGTTACCACCAATAGCGTAGTCCATTTTTGCTCGGGGCTTAATGCAGTTGGCGCACAAAACGACTTTGCTCATAATACGCATGCTCAGTGTTACGTCATCAACGGGACAGCGCCCAAACTTTTTTCAGTCGCCATTTTGAATGCCCCGAGAGTGCGCCATAGTGAAAAGAGGTTTTAAGTGTGGTAAATGTTCTTTACTTGCTTGACATCTTTTACTTTTTATAGCATTTTTCTACTTGTTACAATCCAGCTCATTTGCTTACCCGTATATAATTCGCACTTTTTTCCCAAGATTTGTTAATGAAACTCTGCGTGTTATACACTGAACCTTTCGTTAGTTGATCACGGCTTCCCTCATTTACATACGCGTGTGGTTATCAAAGGATACTCATAAGACAATAAACAAGACTTCAAAAGGCTGTTGTCCATGCCTTTGTAATAATAAACAAGCAAATAACCTATCACAGTTGCACTTAAATTACCGCCGATAAACTGGCTGGAAAAACCGCAATAAAACTGCCGGAGATATTCTGTGAACAGACGCCAGAATAGAGGAGTTCGCGCTTGTTGGGGGATCATGGGTAATCAGGGCAAACATAAACAAGATGGCGGCCGCGTGTAAGCCGGTAGTGCTCGCGAAACTAATCTGTTTTGGAATTGTTTACGGCTTTTCGCTCGTGAAAAGGAAAATTGACATCAAAAAATGATTCTTTGGAGAACATTCGTAATTATGCTGACATTAACAAGTACAGAAAGGAGCTTTCATCTACTACAACGTGGAACGTCCGCGGGGAACGCTGCATATGCGATCATGGCAAAACACTTGGAGGATTTCCTTGATCTTTCCACCGGAGAAATGAAATGGAAAATTGCATTCCTGTGGTTTATTTGTTTCAAAGTCTCACCCTTTTTGGGGGGCAAACCCCGACAACATTTTTCTTGTGTCTGCTGTGGTGAAACTGCCATGGCATACAAGTGTCCCTACTCAGTGAGAGGAATGCTTATTTCAGAAGTTTGGGATAAGATAGAATATTTGGAAATGCATGAAGGAAAGCTTAGGCTAAAAAGAGGGCACAGGTATTACACCCAAATTACAGGGGAGATGGCTATGTCAGGCCTAGAGAGACTGTTTTTTGTTGTTTGGACAGGTAAAGGGGATCCATTTGTTGAACTTATATATTTTGAAAGAGAGTTCTGGCAGCAAGTTCTTCCAAACCTTGTAATATTTTTCAAGACTTAAGCCGGTTACAGACGAGCAAGTTTTCCTTGACAAGTTTTGACTTGACAAACTTTATTTGCTGGTGTGTAAAGACAAAATTGTCAAGTTTTTCCTTGACAAGTGCACTTGTTCAAAAACTAGCATGCTAGTTTTTGAACAAGTGCACTTGTCAAGGAAAAACTTGACACATTGCAGAACTTGTTCGTCTGTACTGGTCGACAAGGAAAACTTGTCAAATAAAATGTTGTCCGCTGTGTAATTGAATTGCTGGCTACAGTGAATACTTGCCAAAGAAAACTTGTTCGTTCGTTCACACCAGCAAATAAAACTTGTGAAGGCAAAACTTGTCAAAGAAAATTTGTCGTTCATAAATATGAGCAAATAAAAATTGTCAATGGCACTTGTCAAGGAAAACTTGCTCATCTGTAGCTGGCCTTATCTGCAAAGGGTAATTCTTGGGTTCAGACCCCTTTGCTATTGCCCCCTTAGTGACAGTCTCTGTTTAGAACCTGAGGAGTTTGACAGTTGTAATGAAAATAGTCTGCAGTGTGAGTCTTGTTCCCTGTGGTATCATTGGGGCTGTTTGAAGATTGACGAGAAATCTTGTCCTCAGTCATTTATTTTTAGTTCTTGTAATCACCTTGCCCTGAACAATGACAGTCTCTAAGATTAGACAATGTACCTTACAATGATCTAGAACAAGAACAAGAAACAAGTAATGCTGTCTTTATATTTGGTCTGTCGTTTCACTTAGTCACTTAATGGAAAGTAGGTGTTTCAATTGAGTTCAAAGTTTGTGTTTGCATTATGGAACTTGAAACTACTTGTAGTGAATAAACATCTTGGCTGAGAGAGTTCTCTCTTGGGTTAAACAATCATTGCTTGCTTGGTCAACCTTCAGTTCCTGTGTGTTGTGCACACAGCCCCTGTAGATTACATACTCTCTCTTCCTACCTGCAAATTCTCCCAGGCATGAAAGTCAAAGAAATGTAACAACAACAACAGGTTTTATTTTAAAAACAGTACAAAGAATACACATGTAAATCCTGGTCTAGACAATCAAGATACAGAATATGAGTGACCAGGAGTAAACATACGTTAACGGATTTAAGTGCAACATAGAATCAGGCTTAACACAAAACTAACCAAGGCTCACAGTCTTTGGCAAGCAAGAGAATCTTCTATACCCTTTTAAGGAAGAACAGTTCCACATTAGTTGTCCTGGCAATAGGGTAAACGTCCGTTCACAGGGATAAGGTTCATTCAGGTTGCTAAGGGAAGAGCAAACAATAACAATATCATCTATAAGTGGCAATAAGCTGATGGGAAGTTCCCTTTTAAGAATAAAGAAGTGTTTAATTCTTTTAATTGCTTGCTCAACATAAATTCGGACATTGGCAATCCTTGATGTTGTTTTAACCTCTTTGGGTACATTTGCAAGTTTGTGTGTTTAGAAGGAGGTATGGTCAGAAAGCATTAATGAAATGAAAGTAAATCGTGAATTTTAAAACCCCGGTCAACCATTACTTCATCATAAGGCTGGAGGGAATTTAAAAACCTGCAGTCTTTGACAATAAACGCATCACTAGCCCTTCCACCATAGACGGGAGATGCAAATGATACAGCACCATTGGAGGTAATGCCAATCAAAAATTTAACAGTATAATGCTGCTTATAATTTGACCAACACATTGCAGTTATTTCTAAGCTAGAAGGTGTTTCTATGTAAACTTCGGTGCAATCAATGATCACACGGCATTTAGGATAATACTTGAGAAACATGTCTGGCATATTCCTCTGTATTATAGACCTGTCAGGCCACAAAATAAGCCATTGTAATTCTTTACACATGAACTTCACCCAAGTAGTAAAGATGGAAGATACTGTGCTTTCCGAGACTAAAAAACGAAATGCAAGGTCTTGCACTGGAAGGCCTTGCCTCAACCTGATGAGGCACAAAAACAATTCTTGCTCCAAAGTTAAGGCTCTCGCTGTTCTAATCACCTTTGATGCCATAATGTGTGAAGTTGGGCATGTTTTTCACCTGTCCAATAATGCATTTCCCTGGCTTTTGCTGACAACTGTTCGAAAAGCAACTGAAAAGCACTTGAAGAGGGCAATCCAGTGTAAAATCGGACGTCAAATTCCCTCGTAAGCTGTTCAAAAGTAAAGCTGATATTACACTGCACCTGTGCTTCTTGAAAGCGTAAGCGCTTCTCGGGTGCATTTGAAGGAGAGTATCCATTGTCGTCACGGGTTACAACTTTCCTTTTCCTTGGTGAGCGTTTAGACTTATCACTGGCAATTAGGTAAAGCGTTGGAGCATGAGAGGAAAATGTAGGCAGCGATAATGTGGCATGACTTTGACAGTACACTACAAGATGAATATGAATGGCTGTTAAATGTCAGAATAATCACCAATGTTCTCCAAAGAACTATTCTTGATGCCAGTTTTCCTTTTCCAAGCGAAAAGCCGCAAACAATTCCACAAAGTTCAGTTTCGCGAGCATTACCGGCTTCCATGCGGCCGCCATCTTGTTTTTGTTGCCCTGATTACCCATGATACCCCAACAAGCGCGAACTCCTCTATTGCATACAGACGAAACATAATTTCCTCTTATTTGAATATGGTAACGAAACGCACATTTTGTGAGCCAAAGTTAGTTCGAAATTATTTTGCTCGAAGTACAGCAGCTCAGAACAAAGACAAAATAAATGAGGTATATTTTGCAGAGGCTTTACAAGATTTAAAATCTTTTGACAACGGAAAATCGTCAGAGACGCATTTCACAGGAGATCCCCACGCGTTACGCTTGATTGAACAGATCACACCACGATCATTTGTTAGCATTCAGATACGTAAAAACATAAAGTGTCAGCGAATGAAAGCGAAATTTTTACACAACAACAACAAAGAGTCTTTGAGCATATGAGAATTCCTATAACGGGTGTCTAAATCATTCTCTCGTGCCGTCTCAATGTTCGGGAATACGCTATTCTTATCAGACTCTTATCAGATAAAACAGTTTTTTGGTTGCCTTTTGTAATTAACAAATTACTGATCCCGGTACACGAAACACAAGCTTAACAAAAGTCAGAACAAACTAATAGTGACCATAAGCTTTTGAATATCAGAGAAATTTTAACTGGAACGGGTGAGAGTTTTTTTTTTAAATCGTTTCTCTCAAAACGTGCAGGTCACGATTTGACAAGTTTATTTACTACGAAAACACGAATAACAGAGGTCCTGTATCTCGAAGACGAGCGCGTGAACCCAGTAGGATTTGTGTCAAAGAGGTGGGCAATTTTCCCGGGGCGGTACTCCCTTATATTGGCTATATAGGTATGTGCGGCCCCAAAGAGTATGGTTTTTTAGTCGTTTTAGTCTGAAATAAGGCATCGATTTTGACCATTTTGGTCTGAAATATAAGGATATGGTTTGAGCACTCTAGACTTGAATTGGGTACTTTTTTTCTAAGAAGAAGCTTTTTTTCATCATTAGGCGATAAGACCATCAACAAACGCCCTTATCAAATTGTTTACGCCAACCATGTCCGTAAAATAGGTCTGAAATAGGGTATTGAATTTTTGATCAGGTCTGAAATAGGGTAGGGAAAATCGAAGATTTTGGTCGGAAGTAGGGTAAGTGTTTCAGGACGCGGGCCGCACACCCCCACCCAATTTTTCTGGGAGTACCCCCCGAGGCAATTTTCTGAATTTTGTGAACAAACCAAGAAAACTAAGGCGAATCTGCAAAAAATACATCAGTAAAAATGTTCCAAGATCTTCAAGAATTCATTTGTATGTTAAAGGTGCCTTTGCTTGCCATAGTCGATGGGAATAACAGTGTGGTCAAAGCATGAACTGAGGCGAACGAAGGAGAAATTGAAGTGGAAATTGAAAGAGGGACAATATCCCAAAATGGAACCGTACTTTAATATGGGTGTTTACAAGACTCAAAATCATAGGATAAATCATTGCCGCGTTATCCTTCCGGCATAAATTTTGAAATCTCATATTTGCATTCACGACCCTTTGATCTTGGTTCTTATGTCAAACGACAAGTGGCAATGACAACATTGCACTTCCTCTCCAAGCTACATCCTGCAATCAGTTTCCCCGAGCTTAATGCCGTTATGGCTCTTGCCTGTATATAAACTATGCACAACCCACAATTCCTCGACTCGCTTTGACGAAGGGTTATCGCTCGAAACGTCAGCTAATGCAATCCCTGTACGGTGGTCAATTACATTATCAACTTTGGTGATAAACCAAATTTTCGTGTTTCACTCCCCCACCGACGCAGCACCACGGTTTCTTTAGAAACTAACCCCCTTTACCATATTTTTAGGCTGTCTGGACTAAAGGTCTACGTCTTGTTTTACCCTAAAGGCGTTCTAAACTGGCTATCTCTCAAAACCTTGAATGACATAGTTGATAACTGAAATCTCTTCGATGATGTGAGTAGTACCTAAGGGAAAATAGCTAAGAGCGCCTCTAAAAATTGCTGTCAAACACGTGTTTTTTTCACAAGAGCTTCCAATGGTGTCTTGAATCTTGAGGTGAATTTTAGATGAATTTTGATGAGGTATTCGGTAATTTAAACAAGGACACTGCCTATAAAAGGGATAGCTCCTCCCCTCTTTGTCACGCAATTTCTGTTTGAAGGACTTTGTTCGTCCTTCAGCATTTGCACGTTTCACCATTGTTATCTGTGTCTCCAGAGATTGGCTGCAAACCACCTATATGGCGGACCCAGTGAGCAAGACGAAGGGAAGCCAGTAATACAGAAGTTGGATATCTAACGGGGTGTGTGTCCATCATTCTCAGTCGAAGTTACTCAATTCTGGTCTCTAAAGTTGGAAAACCTCAAGTTCAACTTTCATTTTGTCCGGATGCAATAAATTTTGAATTTCTCGTACCAACAAATTTGAACAAATTTGAATTTGGCGCCCCTGATGTTGACGGGTCGACGTCTAGAATGAAATAACTGACGGCTCGCCCAACGTTCCTTATATAGGCACTGTCCGGGTTGAAAAAAAAAATTCACGCTAAATTGTTTGAAATAATACTAGATTCCAAATTTTGTTTTGAAACGTGAATATAACATTTAAGTTAATTTAATGTCATCATCGCCTATTTTCGCGTTTATATTTCCTGGGCGCGGCCATTTTGGATTTGATGACGTGTAATGGAGTTATCATGGCGAGCGACCTGAGCTGGATAAAACATGTTGAAGAAACAGCTCACAAAGCAAACAAGGTACGTGGCTTACTTAAACGCACACTAGGTGGTAAAAATAAGGATATCTTTTCAATTTTGTGTAAAATCCTGGTCCGTCCAATCTTGGAATACGCTTCCCAGTGTGGTCACCACACCCTAGCCAAAGACATCCATGAAATTGAGTATAAAAGCAAGAGCCGGTACAACGTAGAATGGTTTTAAGTTTTGTGTACTATATTTCGGCTGGCCAAACCAGCCTTCTTCAGGTACAGTGAGAATTTACTCTGGAAGTGGTGTTTATGTAGTAATATACCGGAAACACGTAAAACTAAAATGATTGACAGTGTAAAATATAATACTAGAAAAAAATCTAAAAAATGATAAACTTTATAACAAAAAATTAAATGTTTCTTCGTGGATGTTAAGACCTTCAGGATCAATTGTTCTGCCTTTTGAAATTAAAAAAGCTTTCCTGGCCTTACGGATTGAGTCTCTATTAGAAAATATGTTCTCAATGGGGATTAATTGCATGTCGTTAGCAGTGTGGTTAGCAGAGGAGAGGAAATGTTCCGCGACTGAGGTGGGTTTAGATTTGGTGTTAGGGTTATCTATGGTACGGCGGTGTTCATTAAATCGGTCTTTTAAACTTCGTTTAGTCTCTCCCATGTATTGTAAATTACAGCGGTTGTATTGAATCATGTAGATGAGGTTTTTAGTGTCACAAAGTATAGCTTGATTTTTTGTTATAAAGTTTATCATATTTTAGATTTTTTTTTTTTAGTATTTTATTTTACAATGTCAATCATTTTAGTTTTACGTGGGCTACACCCCTTCCAATGTAAATTCTCACTGTACCTGAAGAAGGCTGGTTTGGCCAGCCGATTTATAGTACACAAAACTTTAAAAAGTCATCAATAACTCATGAAGGAAATACAAAAGAAATTAATTTTTAATGAGTGTCTTTATATCTGATAAGGACACGGCTAAATTTTACATCCGATTTTCTAGGCCAAAATAACCCCAAATCTAAATTTTAGTGTAAGAATGGACAGATGTACAGTAAAGTAAAGCTTTTTAAGCCGTTTAATAAATTCGCAATTCGTGTTTTAGCAAGTCCTAAAACACTCGTAAACTTAATAAAACAATCCTTCTCATTTATTTAACATTACTTAAAACCATTCTACGTTGTATCGGGCCTTGCTTTTATACTCTTTGTTGAATTAGATCAGATCACCAGTTTGATCCAACGTTTACCAGCAGGATTATTGTCCACGGTTGCTTGCTTGAACATTCGATATTTACATGAAGTTGAGAAGCCGTACAAAGAAGAGATTTGCGAATCGCCCTAGGCCAAAGACGACAGGAGATGGCGTATGAGGACAGGTGTAAAATACTTGAATGGAACTCTTTAGAAAGAAGGAGAGAATTTCTATCCCTGGTGGAGTGCTACAAGACCGTATTAAATCTGAATGGTCTAAACTTCAGTGAATATTTTGAATTGTGTAGGAGCACTAAGACAAGATCCAACCATCCACATAAGATACAAGCCAAACTTATTGAATTGAATTGCTATAAATATTTAATTCTTTGTTAAGATAATCAAGTTTTGGAACGATCTTCCAAGTAATGTAAACGTAAACGTAAAGCCACATCCTTTACCGACATCCTTTAGCTTTACGTTTTCATTGCTTGTTTTATTGATTTGTGGGTACTTGAGCTTGAGCATTATCTATGCCATGCTGATGAGGCCTAACAAGGCCGAGACAGCTGTCCATGGCTGCTAATGCTTGGGCTCAATCTTTGCTTTGGTAGATTTAAGGGTTATGCGCGCTACCTTGTGGCCTTAGTGCCGCTAGAGTGGCTTCAGCCTACTTGATCCCATTGATTTGTGAAGTATTCCAAGTAATGTAATCAATTGTCGTGATAGTCCAAATGTCAACAAGTTTAAACTAAGATTGAGGAATCACATGAATATTTATTGAATGGACATTCTATAATTTTTAATCATATTTCTGTGATTTTTATATATTTTTATATTATATATCTTCTTACATTATACACTGATTGTATGGTCCCGAGGGAAACAGTTAGTTTTGTTTTCCCTCGAGTCCTGATGTTTCCCTCGACATCGTCTCGGGAAACATGAGGACTCGAGGGAAAACAAAACCAACTAGTTTCCCGATGGACCATACATTAAGTGCTTTGTTATATACCGAGACTTTCCCTTCAACAATCACAAAAAAATAACTGACAAACAAACAAACAAAGACGGAATTACAAGAACACCTCTTTATTCACAAGCCTACTGAATGAATAATTTACAAATGTTTAAAAGTACCAGAAAAAGTAGAATATGCCTTTCTTGTATTTTCCGAATCTTTTCCTCCTATTAGATGCTGAATTTCTTCGGCTGATAATGGAGAAAAACGTTTCCTTTTAGTCTCGAGTTCCATAACGTTTGTATTATCCTTTGGTTTAAACTGAAAACAGGTCCGCCCTCGTCAATCAGGCTGACGTGAGCACGTGCTGAAGATCATACCACTTTTTAGTCATGCACTAATCACGTGCTGTTGTATCCGGCGCGCGGGCAACAATTGTGGAATTGTATCTCGGTCGGGATACATTTGAATTTGGTCAGGGGCACGTGACCAAGAATTAACCAATCGCATTGCTCGTTTTGTTGAGTGAAAGTCTAGGTATATAACAATGATGTATACTGTCTTTTTATTTATTACTGTATTGATGTATAATTATTTTTTTATTTATTGCTAGGAGACCCTTGATATAGGGTTAACCTCTGGGTTTCCTTTTTCTTAATAACTATACATGTTATTTTGAAATAAAGTATTATATTAATCAGCTGTCCGTCTACTTTAGTAAACTCTTTCACGGTGCTTATGCTTGAGAGTAGGTTCAAGGCAAATATGTAGTTGAGAGACTGTATTGAGGGGAATATTGCTTAGCTACGTGCATCGAAATCCGAAAGCCGTAATGGGCTTTTCGGCAGGGAGCTTAAGCAAATACTACGGCAACACAAACGAAAACCTCATTTAAAAATTTTATCACCGGAATTGTAGCTAATTGCTGGTTATTCCAGCGAGTTCAACTTGTACAAACGAAATGAACAAACTCTGATCTGATCCAGGGACTAAATTGGTAGGAACGATGTTACGGCAAAGAAAGGAAATGAAATTTTTGCCGTCGTGTGTTCACGTCCTCCACAAAACTTGAATTTGCCCTTCATATCGCGTTGTTGTCTGCAGGTGAAAATGCAAGGATGTTGACAATAATTGTGAAATAATAGATTGTAGCTACACTTGGTCACTGCTAGGTTTTCCGGAAGCTTTCAACATAAGGAACTTGAATCGTAGGATGAATGACGGCCTTAAAGCCTCCAAAGAATTAAACTTATATTGATAGATCAATTTATTCTGTGCTATGCTAATTATCTCAGGTATAAATACCGCTATTTCAATATCCTTGTGACACCACATGATTATGACTCTAGAATAGAGTTGAATTATTGTATTTTCAAATTAAATCTTGCGTGAACTAAGATTTAGTTTCCCAATGATTTCCATTCAGTCGGCCTCGCCTTCTTCCTACTTCACTCCAAAATGTCGGATGGCTTGGATTTGTATAAATCACAGTGTATAGCTTCATTTTAGTAATTCATATGCATAACAAAGGAGTACTTTCTATTTTAAAAACAAAAATAATAATTGTCAGTAATCCCTCATTAGAGGTTTTGCAGTTACCGGAATTCAAAGGGGTCTAAAATATCTTTAACTGCAAAGTTACAGTTAAGCAATCCCAAAGGTACCGAAAACGATGTAGCCGAATGTGATATAGCTATACGTTATATCACTGTATAGCTTCATTTTGGTAAAATCGTCCTTGGTAAATAGAATACATACATACATCACTTCTATTTACCCTCGGATTTTTAAAGTAGCTTATGCAGCTAATATCTCCGAGCATTTAACCATCAGATGAGAGATAGACCACCACACAGGGACTACGTCCCTTACTCTTTTCGAACAGTGTGTGGGTTCTTTTACGGCCAACAGAATCAATTATGAAGAGCTGTAAGACGGGGCCCACGATTTATCATCCTTATCCGAGAAGACTAGAAAGTCTATCTAGCCTAGTTTTCACTAGCGACGCAAGCACAAGCGCAAGCATAAGTAGCTTATGCCAAGTGAAAACGAACGTCTTTTTCACACTAGGCAAGTGAACGCAAGCATAAGCGCAAGCATAAGGAAATTAAGGGGGGGGGGGAGGATGTAAGGGGAAATTTTGACCCTTGCGCTTGTGCTTGCGCTGTTAGTGCTGTGAATACGATGATTATTGTTATGATGAACGTTGAAGACTTCTATAATTGCGACATGAGATATGTACTTATATTTTGTGATGAAGAACGACATTTATTTATACTTATACATTGATATATGCATTACAAAAGATATAGAGCGTGTCCTATTTTAAGAAAACACACGTAGCGATTGTTGGTATCTTCTGGTTAGAGCTTTTGTACTTACCGGAATATAAAAGCATTTTGAATGTAGTTTGCCTGTAGAGTTTGTAACTGAATACTCCCCAATTTTATCATAACAGGATCTTGCTTTTAGGCAATCGTAGTTTACTCAAAACTAAACAAAAACAGCGGTGATAAACGTGGTGAACATTTTTATACCGAAACTTAATGTTACAGCCGACATTTCCTTGGTCGGTTTCAAAGAAATGATTAGAGTTTGCCATCAATAAGAGCCATTCCTATTAGATGTCCAGAGTGATGGTGTAGCCATTAGGCCTGTTTTGGGGGTCAATAATCACCGCTGTTTGTATTATATTTTTGATAAAACTCCCAAATTAACCCAGACCAAATTAGACAAAAGCTTCTCAGTTCATTCCTATTTTGGAATAGTTAATCAAGCATGGCTTCATTAAATAAGTCAGTTTAAGAAAATTTTTGACACAATTTTAATGAGGCAATTTCGCTTTTCATTGTTAACTTAGGCTTTGCTGTTTATTATTATTGTTATTATTATTTTTAATCAAAAGCAATTAATGCACCAAAGTATTTTAAAAAATGGAAAATCCGTTAAGTATTTTCGTGCTTTGAACCTCCTTTCTTGTTTCCGGTATAAAATTAATCTAAATTCAAATTTGGTAAAATATACAGCGACGTAAGCAAATGATCGCATTAACTAACAAAAATAACTTTTTCAGTGACGATGCTGTTTCGTTTTTGTTTCCTTTAAATTACAAAAAAATTCCCTGCCATTATTCAGTGTACCAGTGCAGTATCTCAAAAACTAAGTGGGCCGTCTTTCTTAGACTTGAACTGATATAAACATGCGGCATTATTTAGCGCACCTGTTTTCAAGCGACAAGCATATTCATGAAGCAATATTAGAGAAAAAGTGAAACAACAAAGATCTTCGATTCGCAGGGATACAATTCTTTTACAAGTTATGGTGAATAACACGGGATCTTCTAGTTTTTGGTTTGGAAAACCACACTGACAGTACTTCTTCTCTGTGCCAACCCTCCAGCCATTTTTGGACATCGAAGCCCGAGAGGGCTTACTACCAGACTTTTACATCGTAACGGTGATCGCTGCCTGTATGTTCAACGTTGTCACAGCCTGTATAACACTGGCGTTGAATGCAGTTGTGATCTTAGCGACGTGGCTTACTCCATCTCTGCGCCACAAACCGAAAAACATTTTGCTGTGTTTGCTGGCGGTTTCGGACTTTTTCGTCGGTTTCTCGTCCCAGCCTTCCCTAGTCATTGCAGAAATGTCGCTGATATTTGGACAATTGGAACAATACTGTTACGCGGTGTTTGTTCATTTTTACACCAGTTGGATTTTCAGCGGAATTTCTTTCTTGACGCTTTCAGCCATCATCGTCGAGCGATATCTTGCACTTCGTTTTCACCTTCGATATACGGAGTTGATAACAACCGGCCGTGTGATATCTGCGGTAATTATCTACTGGTGATATGGGTGGCAACGATAACAATTCTATGGTTTGGGGTGCGAAACCGAATTTTCAGCCAGGCAGTTACGGCACTTTGCATTCTGACAGCAATGGCTGATGGCCTGTGTTACTTTCTCATTTTCAAAACCGTTAGAAGACACAAATTACAGATGCAACAGACTGCGTTTCATCAGCGTCTTGAAATGGCGCGATATCGACGCACCACAAAAACGATTGTCCTTCTCGTGTGCACATTCGGTGGAAGTTATCTTCCGTTTGTGATTACAACAGCGATAAGCGCTTTGCAAGGCAAAGAGGACATGAGAACGTCCGCGGCACACTGTATGGCGGTTTCCCTCGTCTCGGCCAGCTCTTGCGTTAATCCTATAATTTATTTCTGGCGAGTGAGCGAATTTCGCGAGGCTGGCAAACGCACTTTGAGGAAAGTCGGTCTGATGTGACCGGAAAACCGAGTGAAGACAAAATCCTTGACGAGCAAATCAAGTAGGAGATAATGATGATTTATCAATTGATTGGCTGAAAAGTAATCTTTATCTAAGTATATAACATAAGATTAAAAAAGAGCAATTGTTATTGCGAGGTGGGTTATGCGAGATGAATCTATCTCATAACGAAACTTTGTGGTTCGTATTGAACTTTTAGCATTGCTGAAATACAAAGGAATAAGTTTTCGGCAGAAAATTCTTGGCCCAAAAATTGTCGTTTGGGGGCTGAAAAGTCATTCTTTGTCGGGGCTAAATATAGAACATATGAAAGAGCAATTGTTTTCGATGTGTATCATGCGAGACTAAAATATCTTAATACACGGAAACCATGTTGTTCGCATTAAATTTTTAGTATTGCTGCAATAGAAAGGAATAAGTCCTATAGGAAAAAGATCCTTGGCCCAATTATTTTCGTTTTGAGCTGAAATGTCATTCTTTATCTAAATATAAAACATTAAAAAGAGCAATTGTTTTCGAGGTGTATTACGCGAAACGAAACTACCTTGATGCATGGAGCCTTGTGGTTTGTACGGAATTTCTAGTATTGCTGAAATAGAAAGGAATAAGTTCTTGGGAGAAAATCCTTGGCCCCAAAATATTCTTGTTTGGGATGAAAAGTCACTCTTTATCTAAATATAAAGCATAAGAAAGAACAAATGTTTTCGAGATGGGTTATGCGAGACGAAACTATCTTAATCCACCAAACCTTGAGGTTCGTAATGAATTTTTAACATTGCCGAAATAGAAAGGAATAAGTTCTTGGGAAAAAATCCTACGCCACCTCAACAGTTTTCGCTTGCACCCTTTCTGTTACAAGTAACCAATAATTTCCAATGAATTTGAATGTAGCTAGCTGTATTCATCACAGTTGTGATAAAACGTTTTACCAATGAATTGCTTGAGTGCTTGGCAAATCTTGTGACAGGTCATACCCTTGTCACACCCTTCAAAAGTTATCATTTTATTTACCGGTTTCCAACGATAGCGAAACCCACAAGCGGGGTGTGAGACAGCTTTCAGCATAAAAAATTTCCATACGTAAACCGTAAACTTAAAAAATAGCTTTTTTCTTGAAGGAGCTAGATTTGGAATGTAAAAACTGAATGAATAAATAAAGCCTTCAGAATTCTTTTCTTTATAGTCGATAACTCTGTAGGAGGCAGCTTGCATTTTACCTTGAAAGTAAAGTAGCTAAATAAGACAAAACTGTGTTTTACATTGCCAAAGCAGCCCCCGCCTCTTCTTTATAACACAATCAAAGGCACCCACTGTTCGAAAAGAGTAGGGATGTAGTTCCCGGTGTGGTGGTCTCTCTCTTTCTTTCAAGTGTCTTATACATTCATGTGTGGGGTGGGTGGGTGAGATCAAATGTGGACCGACATGGTTCATTCTCTTTTAAGCTTAAGCTCTTCAAATTCCATGACTTTTCATGAATTTTTTCCATGACCTTTTCCAGTTTTCCATGACCTTAAGTTTAGCTCTCACGGTAGAAAATTTTTAAGTTTTTATCCTTTTTGACAGAAACTCGTCTTTATTTTCTTTTATCTTTGCTTTGACAACTGCAAATGATTAATATACGATTAACAATTATAATTTTCCATGACTTTCCAGGCCTGAAAAATGAAATTCCTAAATTCCATGACTTTCCAGGTTTTCCATGACCTGTACGAACCCTGACTGTTAGCGGCTGCCATGCAGAGGCGCCATTACAGACTGACGTCCGATCTCATCCTAGAGAAGAATTGTAAACTGCCATGAATCCATGTGATATGTGCGGTATATAAAGCGATTACTATTACCCACAGCCTTTCAGAAAGTTCGCAATAGAGAAGTGATATTTTAACTCCCCGGAAGAAAAAAAAAGTAAATAGAGCCTCGTGGAATATATTAATTAATCTATTTGGGCATTTTATTGCAAGGCTCTTTCTGGACATAACAGGCCAAAATTTTCCTCAAAATATCACGTTTCTTTAGAAATAGATTTTCCGGCATCCCCTTAGTAATAATTTGCCCTCATACGATATCTAACAGCGATACATTCAGACTTAAAAATCCACTTGTTATTAAATATGAAAATTTCAATGTACATTAATCCTTTCAAAATCAAGTTATAAGGAAACTCGCTTAATTAAATTTGAAGCTGTTCTCTTTATGTACGCCATGGGTACATGTGTTTCCACGGTCGCAGGTTGTGTCAGAGGGGGAAAAGAGAACTCGTTATAATTGAAAGCTTCACCCACGTTGCAAGGTTTGAAAATTCTGCTATGACTTGCTCAACTTTCACGCATTATGTTTAAATGATGTTGCTGGAAATGCGGTTCATTGTCCGAGGGGGATTGCATGTAGCGTTTAAGAAAGATATCAAGAAGTAATAATACCTAAAAAATGATCTTCAACTTAAAAGTAGTCTGCATGGCAGGGGCTGGAAGGAGGAAGGATAAGCATCTATATCCGATACAGTACGGACCGTTGACGCATTCATTCCACTGAATGAGTAGAAACTCACGAAGCGTCAATTCTTCCATATGGTCCGTGTGTGAAATTCACGGAGCAAACGAACTGGATGGACCGTCGACATCATGTAAGTTTTGTTTGCAGGGTTGATGTCCTGCCAGAACTACACATCGTGATAGTGGTTAGAACTTCTTGGGGAGGGAAACTCTGATTTTATCCTTTGGGAAGGTAGAGGTTTGGTAACGAGTATGTTGCTATGGTGACATCATAACCACTATCACAATGCCTGTGTTTCTGGCAGCACTTCAACCCTGCAATATTTCAACCTTGTAGACTTAGTATTTGCACAGATATTCCATATTTTCTGATTTTACTCCATTTTGTGTCCACCTTGTGACGTCACAAGTCCTCTAATTTGCAGAAATCAAAATCTTGAATAACTCAGCAACCAAGAATGCTATCACAATAAAATAAACGCCATTCTTCATCATGTTAAAATCCCTTTAGAACAAGCTCGTGAAAACTTTTTTACGAAAAGAAAAAATCCTAACTCTTACATACCAGAAAAAACGGCTGTCAACAATTTGCCTTGAAGCCGCAGTTTGCGAGGGGAAATAAATGGCGTGTGCAAATGCAAGCTCTCCTTCTAAGAGTGTCACAGGAACAGAAAATTTCCCTATGTCGTCGTGTTGTAAAGAAACGAGCACGGTGACCCCCCTTTTTTTATTGGTGTAATGTACTTGTAATAGGCACACGAAAAACATATTTTAAGGAGAAAAAAGTTTAATAGTAGAAGTTGGATTATTTATATATAAATGGGGTTAAACTCTGCGTTTGGAGCCAGGAAGGAGTTTGAGATGATGACGAAGTGGTCCAATTTCCTCTCATTATTTGCAAGATCGGGCAATTTGAAATCACAATACTAAAAGAATATAGCCCAGAAAAACAATTAGGCTCTAGTTTTCACTACTATTCATAGCTTTGCCACATAATAACAGCTTTCTTCAGTTGTTCATGCTTCGAACATTTCTCGCACAACTCCGTAAAAACACTTAGAACAACGAGTATGCAGGGCTAAAACAAGCACGGTGACCCCATCTTTTTATTGCATTTTTTCAATGTCCTATGCATGACTATCAATTGTGCCAAGTCTGAAAAAAATCTTAATAGTACATCCTTTTCAGGGGAATTACCTTAAGCGGCGATCTTATGAAAAAGAAAAAACCTTTCCCGACAAAATACAAGAAGCATCACTTTTGCCCCAAAGATTAGCCACAAATGGCAGCTGACAGCATCGTTTCGCCGATGACCACAAACAACCACAACAAGTCCTCGATCGATGGCACTATTTTCTAACGAGATCGTACAACTGCTGGGCGGAGATCACCGGCTCTGTGGGCTTTCTAATGACGTGTTCGATTTTGATTCGTTGTCTGCCATTTTTAAAATCGAATGGCGGGAGTCCGAGCGGGTGAACGCTGGACTCCTACTGCGCATGTCCAGCCGTTTTTGCGCCCTGTTGTCGAGTATGGGTATATTTTCCGCTATAATGGGGCATTTCACTAGGTATACATGGCGGGGTGGACGTACGTATGTAGGTCTGTACGTATTTATGTACGACGTACGTACGGTGACCATAACCAAATTTTCTCGTACTAATGGGTTACCATATTTTCTTACCAATGGTGCTCCGCTATTAAAACACATTTTAAGTGCGTTGAAGGTAAACCTGATTGTTTGTCCTTAGTCAAAGTACATCGCCTCGGTTCGAACCTTCAAGGGCCAGATTTTACAGGGACTCCCTCTAAATATTTTTGGCTCTTACAGCGGACTGCAAGGAAAAATATTTTGGGGTGTGTTCCTTTCCGAGAACCCAAAAACAGATTTTTGATCTAAAAATGGATTTTACGTTCCTTTCGACAAATCGAAATCCAAATCTAGATTTCGGATCTAGTGAATCCTTTCTGAGAAAAGATTCACTGGATCTGAAATCCAGATTTCTGGATTTGTGATCTGCTCCATTCCTTTCGCCAATGGATTTGAAATTAATCTCATTGACCAGCGGTTTTCTTGTTTATGATAGGTATTGATAAGAAAATGACAGCCACCAATCGCTCCCATTGCTTGAACTTTTTATCTCTTCAGATTTGTCATTCTCCTGTAAGCCTTTGACCAGAAGAAAACTCCATAAATTGCTGGGAAAAAAATACGGTAATCACTTTACAAACTTTGCCTATAAACACGGCAAGCACTCCACCTTGTCATGTCAAATGTATCTGCCTCAGATCGAAGACTTTCGTGGTTTCCGAAGATTCATCAAGTCAAAGGAACTTGATTTCGAAGTGGGTTGAGCCTGATGCGTTAAGGCAGGTACCACACTGTGGAGCTGCTATAATCGTTCCAAGCTGTCGGCTTATCGTGAAAGTTTGCAAGCTCTACTGTGGCACAGTAAACTCCACGTAATTTTCAATTCTCGCGCCTTTCTTCCTGATTCTGTGCGAGGAGCGCCAGGACGCAACGGTCGGTATTTGATTCACCCATTAAGTTCTCAATACTATTATCATATACCTCGTCAAGCAGAAGAGAGCTCGTCACTTGTTTTGACGCTGTATCCAATAAATATACGAGATTGCCGTAGTTACACAATCCTTTTTCAGATTTTGTGTTCCATTCGGTCGTGAAATCTGGTGAATCTCGGATCAAAAAGGTGCTACTACGATCAGAAAATCACTCGTCTCTTTTCTTCAAGTATTTCGAAAGTGTGTTTGCTTAACACTCGATTCGCGAAATTTCGAGCTTTGAGTACAACTTTTTAATTTAACAGTCCGCCATTACTCACGTTCATAACTGACCGATTAGGCCTCGGAGAGCTGGATCCAGGATAAAATGACGTCATTTGTTCACTGGTTTAAAATTGCAGTGTGTGAATGCAGCTTATTAAGTATGCAAAACACGAGTTTGAGAGTCTGAAAGCTCAAAATTCCCGTGCTGCAGCATACTAAATCAGCCGGGTTTACACACACTGCATTCTCACGCTTGTGAGCTTTCTACGTCATTATGTCCTTGATCCAGTTCTCTCAAGATTTTGAAGTTAGTAAATGGCGGACACTAAATAGAAATATTTCAGTCAAAATAAAAATCTGACTTCTCCAAATTAAAGCTTGAAATTTCGCGAGTCGGTCGTTAAGCAAACACACTTTCGAAATTTAAAGAAAAAAGACGAGTGAATTTTTGATCGTTTTAGCACTTTAATATCGAAGTGGAGTAGCCTACAAATTCTAAACATTCCGTATATTCATTGTGGGTTTTGAATGCATAAAGGTTAATTAAAATCTGGGGAAAAGTCCCGGATTTCTGAACTTTCTTTTCATGGGCAGCGCGGAGTCCAAATAATGGTCAAATAACTTGTACTTATACACCTTGTACAACTTGTACCGCCTGATCTTTATTGTATGTATATATAAGCGTTCGAAAAGGCTTCTATTGGTTAACGTTTTTGTTTGAAAGCCAAATGCCGTGATGTCGTTTGATTTCTCACTTTATAAGACTAACTCCAGCCCCACCCCACGCCCTCTCCGTTAAGAAAATTATCCCCCTGATGAGCTCATTAGCTCTTGGGGTAAACATGATGTAAATATGTTTCCTGAAATAATATAATAAAAAAAGAATTATTCGACGCAGTTCCTTACAGAGCTTAGTGATCCAGCTTTCAAACTAAACGCAATACCTGTGCTATCATCTAGTAAGTTAAATTATGCTTTGCATCATACCTCTGAATTGATTTTTTGATATTGTCCGCCCAAAGCAATGTCGCCCTTTTAATGCTTTCCTGTTTTTCTGAGTGTCAGTAAGTGGTTTTGCCTTATTAGAATGTATAATATATAGATTTAGCCAAGCCTAAAAGCGTAGCTCCACGATTACTATAATTTTTTTTACCGATATTGAGCAACTTCGCATGGCTTTCCTTGCGCCAACATTTTATGCTTAGAGCAGTCCACGGGAATTGACCGCGGTTCAAAAACCTCAAAACATTAAAACATTACACGAAAACAATAAACGACGCGTATGTTTGTTCGAAAACAAATTTAATAATAAAAAAACGATCAAACATTTTCACCCAACATCGTGTTTGACCGTTAAGCCACCTCTCTCAACATTGCATTTATTCTTAAATGGCTTTCCATGTTTCATCTAGATCAAGCATTTTCAAACAGCATTTCGCGTTACGAAGAAATGTTTGATCGTTTAGCCACCCCAACCAACAAAACGTGCACAGCTGGTAAAAAGCAACCAAATGAACCACATAAAGTCGAAATTTCAGCGATAATACGCAAAAAAATCGTTCTGTGGACTCACTCTGTGTAGTGTTTGGTCCAAACATTGTTTGTTCGTTTAGCCACCTATTCATGGGCTCCTGCCACCGAACGTTATGTTTGACAGCTGACAATGTTGGATAAAAATGTGTGATCGTTTAGCCGGGGCTTTAATCCTTAATTTTACGAGGACTCATTGCGATTACGCGTTAATAGCGGAGCTCCGGCGGCCGCCAAGCGGAGCACCATACCTATAGAAACCCGTCAACTGCTCTTCTCATGGTAAAAATAGCTAGCGGTATTGCTCGTGGGCGCGTACGCACGACGACGACGACGGAGTCCCACAATTATTAATAATATTGTAATAATAATCATAATAATCCAACATGGCGGCCATACTCCACTTGGCCCAGCTGACAAGCTAGTTTAAGCCGCGGCTACACGAGCGATTATTTGCTTGCGATGGTGATGCGATTTTTTGTAAAATTGTCGCGTCGCCGGCGTGCGATGAAAATCACCCGTGTAGCCACCCTCGCACAGGTGATGCGACAGCTCAAAAAATCGCAGAAAAAGAATCGCGAAAAGTTAAACTCATTCAATTTCTCGCGATTTTTTTCTTGCGACTTTTTACCTGTTGCGTTGCAAGTTCAAGGGTGGCTACACTTGCGATTTTCATCGCGCGCTGGTGACGCGACCAAATTGAAAAAATCGCATCACCGGCGCGAGCGAAAAATCGCTCGTGTAGCCGCGGCTTTACAGCGTACGTCTTTGATACTGGACATCCATCTTATAGCCAATTGACACCTGTCAAAACAAGGTATCCGCTGACCAGTGTCACGTGACCATATCGCGGGCTCAAGTTAAGACCTCACCGAGGTCAGCTTTTTTTTTGAAGTTGACCGCTGACCAGGTACTTGCTTTCGATTTGATCGCAGGCTCAAGCCAGGTGTGGGACACCCAAACCAAATCGAGGCTTTTAAATTTTTCGCGCGCTTTCTGCGGCAGGAATTTCACATTCAGTTGGTTTCTTCATTTTGAGCAAAACAACTTTATCTTCTTCGATGGAAGTTTGTCTTTAAATTCGCGTAAAAAGCAGAAAAATCAAGAACTTGTCAAAAGATACTCCGGAAGGTGAATTTTCAAGTGATGAAACGAAGGGCGAAAGATTTTTCTCACGAAAAGCTTTAAACTTGGATCGATTGTGTGGTTGAAAATGGTATAATTCAACGCTTCAAGGGCTTTCACTTTACCGCGGCATCTTGCATCTCACCGAGAAAGGTCACTTAACAATTTTGGGAGGAACGAGTAGCTCAAACTCTGTGGAAGAAGCTCTTTCTTTGGACAAAACGTTTGCCATTTTTGCGGATGCTTGTTTTTACTTTATTGAAGCTTACGTATTTTCAAGTGCTAGAAACCTCTTCAACACAGCGCAGGGGAGTGAGGTAAATTAAATAAATAGAAGCTTAACATTTGGTTTAATCGTTGTTACTTTTGTTCAGAAATGAAACCTGTATTTTTCTCTCGAATGGATATAAATAACAATTATTTATACTCGTTTTGGACGCAAAGAAGTAGTTTGCTATTGTTTTTTTGTTTTGTTTCATTGTTTTCTTTGCAAGCGAACGATTGTTTTTACTTGGCTTGGCTGACTGTTTTTCGAACTTGGTGCCTCAACAGCGTTAAGAAACTTTTGCCCTTATCTTATTAACACGTAATCGCAATGAGTCCTTGTAAAATTAAGGATTTAAGGCGGAAACTCAAGCTCGAGTACAAAAAAGAAAAAGTCGATCAAATGCTTGTGTATGTGCACGTCTCAAAATCTGAAATAAAGTTGTCAAAATACTGTCAAAAATGTCAAAAACCAGCGCGCTTTACTCGTTATTTGTAAAAACTTTTAGAGATCTTCGTCGAAAGCGGCCTGTAAACAACAATTAAGTTTCGTCTTCTATAAACACGTCGTCTTAATTTTTTTGAACCGGTGAGAATCCGCGTTTGGATGTTAAAAACAGCGAAATGGGTTGACTGGCTGGCTGGCTTTGATAGATTTTATAGTGGACGGGTCTGCGAGATAAATGCTCGTGTGGTTTGGCAAGCGCTTTCTTCGTTAACTGGATGATGTTTTGCCACTGAGAATCATTAATTGAGGAAGGTTCTTCGGAAGACATGGGAAGTATGTTTTTGCGCGACGAGGGCAATTTCAGCAAATTTCTGAAAACGCAAGTGATATTAGTTTTTAATTTTACTTGGCCACATGCGATTTACCTATCCAAACTATCAGGATTGTTTCCCTTTTTCTCTTTTCTACGACATTTAAGCTTATGTCTAAGCTTAATGTACTACGAAATATGTTTGTTAATTAAGTCCCGGCTAAAAGATTAAACATTTTCATCCAACATCATGTTTGTCACACATAACGTTTGGTGGCTAAACGCATAACTATGTTTGACCAAACAGCGGACCAAGCGAGTCCAAAAAATGATTTTTGCGTATTACCACTAAAATTTTCGACGTTATGTGGTTTATTTCGTTTCTTTTCACCGTTTGTGTACGATTTGTTTGTTTGGGTGGCTAAACGATCAAACATTTGTTCGTAATGCGGAATTTTGGATGAACACGTTCATGGAAAGCCATTTAATGCACTATGGTGAGAGGTGGCTAAACCGTCAAACATGCTCTTCCAACGATGTTGGATGAAAATATTTGATCATTCTTAGATTGCTAAATTTTTTTTCGAACAAACACATGCGTCGACTGTATTGTTTTCTTGTAATGTTTTGAGGTTTTTGAACGGCAGTCAATTCTTGTTGACTGCTCTTATCATAAAATATTGGCGCAAGGAAAGCCATGCGGTGCTGCTAAATACCAGTAAAAAAATAATAGTCGTGGAGCTCCGCTTTTAGGCTTGGCTAAATATATATATTAGCAAGGTAGGAATCAGAAATACAAGTTATTTGTGCCGATTATCTATCCATGAGGGCGTTAGGCTTCGAAAGTGAAAATTAAGGTTAGGGATATGATATTCCCAGGGATTTTTCCTGATTCCAAGAATTGAGCTCATGATCCGTCACGACTGCCAGGTTTCCCTGTTGTACTTTGATTGGCTAACTGAAAAGTGCGATCAAGTGGTTTTGGGTAATTAGAATGCACAATAAGTTCAGCTGTTGTAAATTTCCACTTTTCAAGGCGAGAATCGTTCGCTTGAAGCGACTTACTCAAATCCTAACCTTAGTCATACCAACAGTGAATAAAAAGTGCGAGGTAAGTACAACCATAAACATCTCGTGTTGTTTGGTGCCTCAGTGGTGAAGGAAACTAGTTGCAATTCGCTGTTGTTATTACTGGGTCATAAGCGCTCTTACGACTCCAACTTCGACTCCGACTCCGTCGCTCGTGAAAACCAGCCTTTAAGGGGGGACTAACTTAACTACAGACTTGTTGCCAAGGGATTTTTACGGATTGTATTTGTAAAACACGGTTTTTCGGTGTTTTTGCCACTATATTGGTGAAACGTGCGAAGAGGTGAACATGTAAAATTTATAAATTGCTATTGAGCATGCGTAACTTGCCCCAGGCTCCAACCGCGCTTTAGAGAGAAAAATCCCTAAAACTTACAGAAAATTATGTGAAACTCCGATTTTTTTTCCCTTCGGAGATATTCCAGCCTTCTTCACAAGCCTACGTAAGCAATTGTTGTTAACGTACATAACTGCAATGATAATGACGAAATGGTATGAATTTGCGTGCTTATGACGTCATAAAGCTCACAAAAACGCGAATTTCCAAAAATCGATACGTAGAGTTTTGCACCTTGGCGATCGTTAACCACTGGCACCATTTTCGATATCCAGAAGTGTACGCCACTCTAGTTTTAGGCCTTTTTCTATTCTGGTCACGTGACTTACCAAATATGGTTGTGACTCGAAAATCTTGTAAACCTTGTTGACTGTAAAAACATAGCCAGACAGCTTGCCTGTGCAAGTTAGGGTTTCCAAGATATGAGGGTTGGGAACTTTCCATAGCAACAATGTTAGCTCATTTTGTAGTTAAGTTAGTCCCCCCTTAATCCGTAGTTCAAATATATGATTTTAATTTATTCATTCTTACATAGTAGTTTATTAGTTAGCAATTATTCACCGAAGTAGAGGTGAATAGCGAGCCGCGAACCGGCGAGGTAAATATCCACCACTTTCGCCGACACTGAGGTAAAGATTAAAAATTCAATTTAAGATTGAAGCGCAGCCAGGATGAGAAATATCCAGAATCATAATTAAAACGTTCGCTGGCTAAAAAAATTTCACAAAAGAACAGGAGCTTTCGGCTGTCGATCTACAGCCTTCGACGGATAAAACATGGAATGCAAGAGGGTAAAATATATGCAAAAAAGGCGAGACAAAATAAGAAGAAGAACAAAAGCAAAATAAAAGTGTGAACAAGGTGACCATTGTTTAAAAAGAATGCTATACTGGTTTAGAATCGGCTTAGAATTATTATTAGCATGCTTGGTAGCAGAGGTGCAGCAGAGGCGGTCGAAGCCAGGCGAACGCGCTGGTTGTGATTTGCATAACTCCGCTCCCACTCAGATGACTGACGGGAAAAAAAACCCAAAATCCCTACGAAGTTTGGAAAACGCGCATTGCGATACAACGAATTTGGCAGTAAACAATAACTTTTTTTGTATTTTTCGGAACAGCGGACTCGTTTATCGATAAAGTTTGCTCCTCGGTACCTGTAGCGAAACACAACACCATTTCGTTTTCTCCGTTTGCTCAGTGGTGAATAGTAGTTACTGTTCACCTCCGAACTAGCCAATCAGAATGCGCGGAAAGCACTATTCACTACTCATGTTACTTATTGCTCACAACTCGGTCAAGGGTAGCAAAATACCAGGTTAATGTCCTTGTTCGACAATGGAATATCTTCAACTCATCGTCCGACGAAATATTCTGATTCTGACAGAGATATCATCATCTTTGCATTGAAGAGATCACGAATTAGAGTTGAGTAGTGATAGCAGGTAGTGTTTAGTGCACACTAACCCTAATATTAGCTAAAACGCTGACCTTCGGGCGTACCAGAGTAGGCGGTCGTCTGTGGCACCCTTATCTCCCCCTCTAAAAGTATTTGCAAATCTGTTCTCTCGTTTGTGATGCCCACTCTCGTTGCTATGGCAGATTTTTGCATACAATTCTTTGTTGTTGTTGTGTTTTCAAAGCTCGTTGAAAAAGCGGTGTTTGAACAGATACACACCCATATGATGACTCACTCACTATACCCAGAGTTTCAATCATCATATCGTCAAAATCATAGCACGGAAACGGCTCTTGTTAAAGTTACGAACGATATTATCATGAAAATGAACACTCAAGAGGTTACATTGCTGGTCATGCTTGATCTCAGCGCCGCTTTCGATACGGTAAATCCCAACATTCTGCTAAAACGTCTGAACGAGGAGCTCGGAATATGTGGAGTGGCCTTAGAATGGTTTAAGTCGTACCTGGTCAACAGAGGTCAGCGAATCTCCGTCATGGGATCTCTTTCAGAGCGCTTCAGTTTGGACTGTGGTGTCCCACAAGAGTCCTGTCTGGGCCCCTTGCTTTTTGTTATTTATGCATCCAAACTATTCACGGTTGTTGGGGATCAGCTCCCACACGCACACCGCTACGCTGACAACACGCAAATCTACCTGAGCTTCAAGCCTAACAGTACAACGTCCCAGGAGGATGCAGTTCGTTCGATGGAATGTTGCATCGAGAAAATTAGGAGCTGGCTGATCCAGGACAGACTCCTTATTAATGATGATAAGACCGAGTTTATGATTATTGGAACTCGGCAGCAACTTTGTAAATAGCAGGCTATGAACATCAAAGTAGGTAGTTCAGAGATAAATACTAGCTCGCTAGTTCGAAACCTAGGTTGCTGCCTCGACCCCAACCTGTATATGTGTGACCACATCACAAACGTATGTAAGACAGCTTATTTCTATTTACACAATATCAGACGCATTGAGAAGTATTTAACGAGAGACAGCTTACTCAATCTGGTACACGCATTCATCACGAGCAGATTAGACTACTGTAATGCCTTACTGTATGGCCTTCCCAAAGAACAAATAGCTAAGTTGCAACGCGTGCAAAATGCTGCCGCCAGAGTAATAATGGATATTGGGAGGTATTCCCACATAACTCCGGTACTCTATGACTTACACTGGCTACCAGTGCAAGCGCGCATTCAATTTAAGATTCTGTTATTAGCTTTCAAAGCCATTCATGGCCTCGCACCAAGATATATCAGCAATCTTTTATCTATTAAACGCAAGTCCTCGTATAATCTTAGATCCAATTCAGGCAATTTATTGGAGCCACCAAGTGGGAAGATGCTTGTAACCCTGGGTGGGCGCGCATTTCAGGCAGCAGCACCGCATTTGTGGAATATGCTCCCATTACAACTACGCACTATTCAATTTGTAGACGTTTTTAAGAAGTCAACCAAGACATTCCTTTTTAAGCAATTTTTTCTTGATTAGTGGTTAAATGTACAAATGTTATTTTACCTTTTAGACTTGTAATCACCTTTTAAATTGTATTATTTCTAACTTTTTAACTTATTATAAATATCCTAATTATTTGACTTATTGGTTTTTATAGATCTTATTATGTAAAGCGCTATTGATCTTTTTATTGTAAATAGCGCTATATAAGCAATAATTTATTATTATTATTATTATTATTATTATTGTTGTTGTTTACGTACTTTAAATGCCTATTCTTTATAAGCCATTTTTGGTTCAATTGAAATACAAAAGAATGTAATATAACGTCATTTTGTTCACAAAACTATCTTATTTGGCGGGGAACACAGTTGGGTTACGTGAAATATGGCGCACAGAATACCCACTGTACTCATAATTGTATCACGTTGTAGTTGTGGATTACTCAGTTGTACGTCCGAGGGTTAAAATGTTAATCAGTGGATTAGTATGAACCAGTAAGGCATCAAAAGTGTAGACTGAAGAGTAGTCTCTAATTTCCTCGATGGATTGTGGGAGTGGAGGAGTACACGCGCGTGTGTATTTCTCCCGCCCTACAATCCATCGCCGAAATTAGAGACTACTCGCAGGCTATGCACGCTCCTACACGAAGAGCATTGAAACTGAGTGTAAATTTGTTTTGCCACTTATTTTGTGTTTAGTAGTGACGTCATTAATTCTTCCGCAATCGGTTGTGAAATGATTGTGACTCTTTTAAGTATTATCAACACTCCTTATTACATTGATCCTTTTGAAAACAGAACAATTGACTTCTACTCGAGCCGTCAGAGAATGCCAATTTCAGTCATTTCTCTGTGATATTAAATGGAACCAGTGGGAGTGTTTTGGATTAAAATGAAAGGACCACCGCTGGAGTCAATGCACTTCTTTGATCGTTCTTCTCGTTGTTCTGAAAACTAACTATCCATTTAAAGATAATTCAACGGCAGATTTATGGGTAGGACCGCGGGGGCCGTCCCCCCTTTTTTACTTGTAGTTTTTTAAAAGCTTCTGTAACCAGCCGACTCTTAAGTGGTATTGTGCATTGTGCATTGTGCGGTTTTATTTATTTCTTCTGCTCCCTCTTTCTGGATTCGTCCCTGGATACTTCTAGTTCGCAATACCTTTCCACTGTGTATGGCTCACACCACACGCCACACAGTTAACGGGAAGGCTTTTAAAGGGTTATATAGAAGGTTCCTTGGGAGCGCGACACAGCTAGGAGTGAACCTAAGTTTACCTAGGGGTACCCACCCTCCCGAAAGCGTGTCACAACTTGACGCGGTACGCCTGCATGTTTATGACAAAACGTTACTGCCTTTCCCCTTTATGACAAACGAATGAGTTTTAGAAAACCAGGTTTTCTCTCGTACAGGAATTCCACTTTAGCTAAGAACGGTACAAGCTTCTGAATTGGGTTAAAAAATGGAAACATTTACTGAGAAATAGGGGATCTCAGTGTACTTCTTTGCCAAGCTGGGGAGCAATGAAGAAAGCGCGGGAAAATTGACGGTACCTCTCCAAATAAGTCGTCAGATAATCACTCAGATTCATAGATAGCTCGTTCGTTCAAGTTAGTTTCCCCTCATGTAAAGCCAACCGAAAGGATGCAATTTCAGTAGTAACGCACAAGAGCCCAATCCCGATATCAAAGACTTTCTTTGACCCAAATTTTGCTACCATTAAGCCAGTTAAATAATTATGTTCACTCGGAGCTCGCCTTATCTCAGTTATGAGGTTCGGTGTAATTGGTGAGGTTCTAACTCTGTTGATTTGGAAATGAGAAATAATGCGAAGGGACCACAGCAACAAGGCAAACTAAGTAAGCTGACTTTATATATCTAAATACTTTTGGAAAATATTTTGAAAACGTGACAAAAGCAGTACGAGAAGTCAGACGTTTCCAGGCTGCTGTCTGTTAGTGGCTGCGGCCTCAAAAATATTTTACCAGTTATTTATTATTGACATCTGCGCTACACAGTTAATCCAACTTTTACATTAATTTATATCTAGCTTAAAGTATATTGCGATTTGAATTGAAAAGAAGAAAATGTGCAAATTTGTGCGGTCATTCTTCCCCTTCGCTTGACTCATACCTGTGTTAACAGCGCGCACACTTCGTATTGCGTTCCCGGGTTAGGGGTTAGTTAGAACTTATTTTTTAATAGCAAGGTTTTCTGATCTCTGATTTTATCGGCATGAAATCAGTTAGTCTAAGGTTCGTTCGTCTGTTTTCGTTAGGTTATTTGTGATGGTTAACTGCCCGTGACGGCGTTAGGCTCAATTAATGTTAGGGACTTTCCCTGGGACTTTCCCTGATTCCAAGAAGCAGCCCATGATACGCATGACTTCCACGTTGCGCTGTTGCATTTTGATTGGCTAACTGAAAAGTGTGATCAAGTGGTTTTGAATGATTACAATTCATAATAAGTTCCACTGTTGTAAATTTCTTTTTTTAAAAGGCGATAAGAAGCGTCCGCGCGAAGCGACTTACCCAAGACCTAAGACTTATCAACAGTGGACTGATAAAAAGTGCGAGATAAGTACAACCATGAAGCACCTCGTATTGTTTGGTAACTGTGCGTGGCCGCAGCTTTAAATACCTTGCGATTCATTCTAATATTACACTTAGCGACTGGCTCGTAAAGTGAAATAATAATAATAATAATAATAATAGCAGATATATACAGAGCTCTATACCACTTAACAGTTATAAAATAAATATCTAAACTAAATAATAATTTAAACTAAATTAAATGTGAACTTAAAAATCATCTAAAAGCAATTCTAAAAAGATAAGTTTTAAACGTGATTTAAACTCAGCGACTGAAGGACTTAGCTTAATTTCAGAGGGCAGATCATTTCATAACTTAGGGGCGGCGACTGAGAAGGCTCTGTCTCTATAAGTTTTTAGACGTGCTTTAGGGACTTCCAAGAGATGTTTTCCAGCAGATCTTAAACTCCTTGGTAGATTATAGCGGACTAAAAGCTGACTTATGTAAGGAGGTGGTAAGTCATTAAATGCCTTGTATGTAAGTAATAAAACTTTAAACACAATTCGCTGCTCCACCGGAAGCCAATGCAACGCCATAAGGAAAGGACTTGAGTGCGCAGCTCTAGGCTGTCGAGCTGCAAGGCGCGCAGCGCAATTTTGAACGCGCTGAAGCTTGATGATCAGACACTTTGGTGACCCAATGAGCAGCGAGTTGCAGTTGTCTAGTCGACAAGTAACAAAGGCATCAACAAGAGCTTTTGTGCTTTCAACAGTTAGATACTACTCCCTGTTCTTCAAAATATTCCTTAGATGAAATAAGGCAGACTTACAAATTGAGATTACATGCTCCTCCAGCGATAAAGTTTGATAAAAAAAAACTGCTCCTATCTTCCTGGTAGTATTAGACGGAAGTACACGATAATCGCCAGCCAGGATACTGTCTAATGATGGGCACGGCCGGTGCTTAGAACTAATAACAAGCAACTCAGTCTTATCTCTATTTAATTTGAGTTTGTTACGAGCCATCCAACGGTCGATGTCCCGAACGCAAGATTCAACCTGAGCGACTGAGCGAAACTGGTCATCCTCATCTAGGAAATTGAAAGACAGGTACAATTGGGTATTATCAGCATAAAAATGAAAACCCATATTGTACCGTCTGACAATATTCCCAAGCGGCGAGGTATAAAGTAGATACAATATCGGTCCCTGCACGGACCCCTGAGGCACCCCGCATGACAACGGACGCGTGGCAGACCGCGCATCCCGAATACTAACCAAGTGAAATCTGTCGCTCAGATATGATTTGAATCAGGCCAATGCTGAGCCACAGATACCAAAACGATTTGCTAATCGATTTAAAAGTATTAAATGATCAACCGTATCAAAAGCGGCCGATAAACTAATAACAACAAGATAACAGTCTTATTCCTATCTATCTCAATAGCAATGTCAAACACTTTCAACAGAGCCGTTTCGGTGCTATGGAGTTGTTTGTAGGCAGATTGCGAGATCTCGTCCAGACAATTGCTAGAGACATGATCTATCAGCTGTGATTCCACCGCTTTTTCAGTGAGCTTAGATGTAAACATTAAGTTTGAAATGGGTTGAAAATTAGCAAAATCTTCTGCATCCAGGTGGGGCTTCTTGAGTTTAGGATTAAGCAACGAGAGTTTGAAACAATCTGGTACGACAGCAGAGGATAAAGACTGATTAACAATCTTAGCCATAAGTGGTAGAAGCACAGAGATGCATTGCTTCAATACAGAAGCAGGAACTGGGTCAAGGGGACAGGACTTTATCGTCGACTTGCTGAGTAGCTCAGAAATATTACACATATATACGGGTCTGAAACTAGACAAAGTACTGAAATTACTATGAAAACGTTCACTGGTTAAAAATTTTTTTAAAAAAGAACATGAGCTTTCGGCTGTCGATCTACAGTATTCGGCGGATAAAGATGGAACGCGAAATGATAAAATATATACAAGAAAAGGCGAGATAAATCATCCCCACGCCTGAAGAATTTGTTTGTATGTTTTTTAAACGGGCTGCGCCTCAAGAGAATCCTAACAGTTTTGCTTTCCTTCCCTTCATCAATGGTGTCACGCAACCACTAACTAGAATTCTTCGAAAACACGACATTCAAGTTGTAAATAAGCTCTTCAAGGCCTTGCAACAAGAATTTCCTTCTCCCAAATTTAGGCCATCTATTTAACATCAACCGAACGTGGTTTATAAAATACCCTGTGCCGACCGTGATTGGTGTTATGTCGGTGAAACCGGCCGGTGTTTTGAAACTCGTAAGAAAGAACATATTAGGAATGTCAAAACATGTGCTAATGGATCAAACATTGCGAAACATGCATGGTCATTCGACCATCGCATAGATTTTAATAATTCCAGTGTTATTGACAAAGGCTCTTTCCGTATTAGAAAAACTTTGGAGGCTTGGCACACCTCTGCTACCAAGCATGCTGACAATAATTCTAAGCCGATTCCAAACCAGTACAGCATTCTTTTTAAACAGTAGTAATTGTTTAATTTACAAATTTTTACCTTGCTTTTGTCTTCTTATCATTTTTATCTCGCCTTTTCTTGCATATATTTTATCATTTCGCGTTCCATTTTTATCCGTCGAAGGCTGTAGATCGACAGCCGAAAGCTCATGTTCTTTTTAAAAAAACATTTTAGCCAGTGAACGTTTTTATAGTAATTTCATTATGTCTTATCCTGGCTGCGCTTCAATCTTTAATAGACATCAAACTCTGAAAGACCATCTGAGATATCTTCTAGTGAGCTGCGAAGAACCGTTATCTTGTCCTCAAAGAAATCCATAAACTTGTTAGCCAGATCAGTATCAGAAACGCAGGTTGTGGGATAGTCCATGGGAACACACTTGTGGAGAAGTTTGTTTACTGTACCAAAGAGAGTTCGTGGATCGTGGATAATAATGCACTTTAGTTTTCTTGATCAAGTCGTTGATCTGGAGGCACTGCTCTCGAAATCTGAGATAATCACAGTCGGTTTTTGAAGAACGCTAGCGACGTTCCAGAACCCTGCGCCTTCTCTTTTCAGAATGGATTTCATCAGTGTACCAAGAGGCAGTAGGACGTAATGTGATAGTCGTAGTCTTTAGAGACGAGTGCACATCTAACAACGACCCCAACGTAATGTTGTACTGACTAACCAGGTCGACGAGATTAAGAGTTGATGCGTCTCTCACCAAACTAGAGTTCTCAAGATGGTCGCAAAATTCGTCACAATCAATAGCGCGGATCTTACGATATGAGATGTTCTTTCTCTCAAGTGGTAGTTTGGCCAAGCGCAGAGAACTATGTACAGCTAAATGTCCTCATCAGATCTCGTGATAATTAAGTCAAGAATATGTCCTTTCTTATGAGTCGATTTCGAGACATGCTGAGTCAAATCAAACAATGGACTGGTACAATTTCTCGCCTTTGTAAAAGTAAGACGTTTGTAACTAGCCTTTTACCCGGCATTGTGTAATAATTTTTGTCTCTCCGGGAAGCTAGAAACATATCCTATTCAAATTCCGAAACTATTATTCTTTTAAAAGGAACATAAAACCACCATTTGCGTACGGTTACTGCTAAGTTTGAGAAACCGGAAACTGCCTAACGTCGCTTCCGGTAGAAAAGTATGCAATCTTTTGAAAAACTTTCCTTCTGTATAATATCACCTTATGAGTCTAGTTTTACACCAAAAGAAACAAGAAACAATGTAGTTTACAAATATTAGAACGTTTTTTATTCTAACAAAATGGAAAACTAAAAATTGCTCACGTGGAGTTAAGTTTATGCAAGTAAACACATTAAATTTTGTGGAATGCGTGAAAAATTGTAAGTCGCCTTGTATTTATCTCTTGATAATAATTTTCCTACCTATCGAAAGTTCAAACCATGCAGTATTCGAATTCCATATTCTTGAACAAAAAATTTTATTTAGGGGTAGGAGTCACGAATCGCAAAAGCCTTTGAATCCTGCTGACCGAGTAGTATACTGCGAGATGGTGCAATACTCAATGAAATCAACAAGGCAGTTGTTTTGATTCCGTGACGTTGTTTGTAGTTAAAACTAGCTTAGCTTTGCAGTGGTGGAGATATCGGTTATCGTCGAAAAAGTGGTCGACGGATCTAAGAAGCCGCTTTATAACAAATTCATCACTTTGTGTGAAACGAATCCGAGGATTAGTATTTGGTGTTTTGACACAGTTTGACAAGCTGTCACAAGTGTTGGAGTCTGTCTGAATCGTCTGTCACGCTAACTGAAAGGCGCCTTCAACAAAAAATGGATTAAGCCCCATACACCGAATGCAAATATGGCGGACCACTGGGTCGGCGCCTGGGACGAGGCTAGTCAGGCTTCGTTGTTTTGTTTTGACATCTCCAGAACGTCTTTCTTCGTCGTCTATTTGGTTCGTTTTGTTTCGCCATCCCTACGCGTTTTTGTGTTCCTGAATGCCACCAGAAGGGAGTGAAATCTTCTACAGAAGAGAAAGTGTTTTTTCTTCAGTTTCCCCGTTCGCTTCTGAGGGGAAAACAGACGAAGGAAAGGAGTTCACGATCGCCGAAGGAACTGTTTAAGTTGGGCCTGGTAGATCTTAGAAAATGTGTAAGCGATTGCATTTACCTACGAGTCGTTGTTATTTAGCTCAATGCTTTTACTGGTTTCAAAGACGGGGCAGTTGAAGTTCATTCGCTTGGTTATTACACCGTAGTATTTGTTTCGTGCGATTCCGTGCGAGTGGATGCGGACGGGTTTAACAAAAACTTCTTCTCTTGGGACAGAGGATGTCTTTCGAGAGGAGCTTTTCTTTACCTTGGGGAAGGTAATGGCCATGCAAATCGTGTTGGAATACCACCAGACACCACATAAGCTCGTCATTTAACCGATTTTTCTCAGATCTTCTATCCTGAAATGATGATGTAGTGAACAAACTTTAGTTCCCGCGGTGATTGTGAACTCCTTTTCCTCGTCTCTGCGAATTGCATTAATCCACTATTTTCCCTTAGAGGTGAACGGTGGAAGATTTTTATCCTTTCTCGAGGCATTCAGAAACACAGCGACTCGTAGGCACAGCGAAATAAACAGACCAAATCTGCAACGAACCGAGATTTTTCTGCAAAACAAAACATCGAGGCCTGACTAACCTCAATTTCATGTAGCTGGTCCCGGGCGCCGACCGAGTGGTCCGCCATATTTGCATTCGGTGTTTTTACACGAGCAATTTTTCCTTGACAAGTTTGCCTTGACAAGGAAAAATTGCTCGTGTAGTGGACAAATTTTCCTTGTCAAGGAAAATCTGGCGTGCTAGCTTTTCCTTGACAAGGAAAAATTGTCAAGTCAGAAATTTGCTCGTGTAGACGGACAACAAGGAAAATGTGACAAGGATATTATTGTTGCGGGCATAACCGAAACTTATCAAGGGAAACTTGCTGATCGTCTACATGAACAAGGAAACCTTGTCAATGGAAAATTGTAAAGGAAAACTTGGTGATCATCTCCACGAGCAATAAAAATTGACAAGTAAACTTGTCAAGGAAAAATTGCTCGTGTAAATGGGGCTTTAATGTACGATCGACTTAAACAGCATCCTGTGCATTAATCCGCCTCGGATAGTCAAAAAGGCCGCTTACGAATTCTTTCAGAATTTCTTGTTACAAAAGATGAAGTTCAAAATAACAATTGCATAAATTAGTACACCAATTAAAGCAACCGAGGACATCACTAATTAAAGAACATCACTAATACGTATTAAAAGAAAAATTGCAGAAACCGGACAAGAATATGCGCTGAGAGAGGAAGGAGGATTACAACCTACAAATTAAAGACAATCTCGTTATCTGCATTGACAGAGCAAATAATATTATCAGTGGAGCAAAAAAACATAACTCTGTCAAAAGAATCACAGCGGATACGCAATTTGACATCTTTAATAATCATATCAATGATGGCGCGAGAATCTAAAACGTTATTTCGGAAAGTCGCTAGGTTTCGGGCTCGCCAAACAAAAGACAAGATTGAAGCAACTAAATAGTGAAAGATAGGAAGAGTAGGGGAAGACAGAGCATCAGAGAGAGGAAAGAGAACAGAAGAAAAGGATGACACAAAAGGAGAGCCCCGAAGACGAGAAAGAAAGGGAACAAAATAATTCCAGACCCGGATCATTCTAGGACAGGAAACAAAACAGTGTTCAGAAGTTTCCTTGCGCGAGCACACAGCACAGCAATCAGAACTAATATCACCCCAGGATTTAAGAATGGACCTGACACGAACTGCATTATGCAACAGAAGCCATAAGACATCATTTTTGCGATTTTCAATTAACTTAAGGCGCGATTTGCGCCAAACCGAGGTCCACCGCTCTATGGGACGGCCCACAACAGACATCCACAAGCCGGCACATCTAGGCGCAGTGCATGGGAAAGCAAATAAAAGCAAATAAATTTCCTTACAAGAAAGATCGTCAGGTAACGCACCATACTTATCAAATAGCTGCTGGAAAATGTTTAGACATCTACGGTAAAAAAGAGAAGGCTCCGATGAAGACGGAACCAGATTCGAAGCAAAAGCAAATCGCACGTCAAGTCTTGCTAGACGATTCCCGATAAAATAACAGGCCAGATAATGCCATTTGTGGCCACCAAAATTATCGCGGAGACTACAAAAACAAGACTAACACATTTAGAACGAAAGTCAGCAACGTTTAAGCCACCAAGTTCGATAGGCGCGCAGCAACGCTGCCGACTGACGCTCTCCGTTTTATCTTTCCACACAAAAGACCATACGAGACGATGAAAATGATCACAAACCCAATTGGCAGGCGCGATAATTTTGGCCACGTGCCAAAACCGGCTAGCGCCAAGTACATTAACAATCATTACACGGCTTGAAAAAGACAGCTCTCTCTGTTTCCATAAATTAAGGACGGTTTCTAGTTTCTCAAGCTTCGACTTCCAGTTATCCGACTCGACAGATACTAGGCCATTTGAAAAATAAACCCCTAAAATTTTCATTTTCGATACCCAATTTAAATTTAAACCTAAGGGAGAGGCGCCATTCGTTCTCCACCGCCCAAGCCACATAGCCTCTGACTTGGAGGAGTTGAGCTTGGCGCCTGAGCCTAGTTCATACTTATGTACAACACGCAAAAGATGACAGAGAGAAAGCTCGCTTTTAACAAAATTAGTGGCATCATCGGCGTACTGGGAGATTTTAAATTGAAGATCCCCAGCTCTGGGAAACCGGAAGCCCTCGATTTGCTTACATTTCCTGATTTGAGTTGACAAAACCTCCGAAACCAAGACATAAAGAAGGGGAGACAGGGGACAACCCTGCCTCACTCCCCTCTCAAGGAAAACGGCGTTAGTGAGATTGCCATTACAGATAATACGTGAAAAGACATCATTATAAAAGAGACGCACCCAGCGACAAAAAAAGAACCAAAACCAAATTTAGAAAGAGTGCGCATAAGAAAACCATGGTCAACGCGATCAAAAGCTTTTTCCTTGTCTAGCGTAACAAGAATGCCATTTTCATCAGTTTTGTCAATCATATCGAGTGTATCACGGATTAACTGTAAGTTAGAATAGATCGATCCTCCCACTACGCCGCACGTTTGATCGTGATGAACAATAGAACTCATCACCGGTTTTAAACGCTCTGTGATTACCTTGGATGCCAGTTTATAATCTGTGTTTAGGAGAGATATTGGACGCCAATTTTTCGGCAATCGCCTATCACACTTTTTGTACAGCGAGCGCAAGAGGCCCTCACGCTGGCTGTCAGTTAGGACCCCCAAACGATAGTTTTCGTTAAGAAGTAAAACGAGAATGTCGCCTAAATCATCCCAGAAAGACAGATAAAATTCAGGCGGAAGACCATCAGACCCAGGCGATTTACCAGTCTGAAGGCCTTTCAGGGCAGAAAAAAGCTCATCTTTCGTTATTTCACCCTCACAGCTTTCGCGTTCAAGGTCCGTTAATGAAAATTCAAGGTCGTCAATTATTTTAGCTTGAATCTGTACGTCAAGGTCATCTTTGGTGAAAAGATTTTTATAAAAGTCGACAAGAATAGACTCAACATCAGACTGTGACGTTTTCTCCACACCATTTGAATCGAAGAGACAATCAAACGAATTCTTCTCAGCTCGCTTTTGCTCGAGCCGAAAGAAATACCGAGTTGCTTTTTCACCTTCCTCGATCCATTTGGCACGTGAGCGAATTTTCGCGCCCTCCGCCTCCCGTAATAGGAGGGACGAAAGGGCACTTTCGAGGTCTCTTATTTCCGAAGACATAGAATAGTCACCTTGTGAAAAGGCATGCTTGGCCCAGATTAAACGTTTAGTCAAGCGATTACGTTCGAGATTGGCAATTTTACGCTTACGATAAGGAAAACCAATGCATGCGTTGCGGATAACAAGTTTTAAGCTATCCCACCATTTCCCCAGATAACAGAAATCAGCAATACGACCCTTGTAACTATTAATGAGCGCTGACAATTCACGCTTTAAGTCTACATCAGACAAAAGGGCAGTGTTAAATTTCCAAATACTGTTTCGAGGACCAGGGCGATTATCAACAGACAGATTTAAAACAACAAAATCATGGGCCGAAAAAGGACACGGTAAAACTTTGTTTGAGCAAACGAATTTCACTAAACTTTGAGAAACCAAAAAACGATCAAGGCGCGATGCCTGAGAACTGTTAGCCCAAGTGAAAGAAATTCCACGAGGATTTTGCTTACGCCAAATGTCAACAAGTGAGCAATCAGACATGAAATTACGAAGAACACGTTTATCAGGCAGGCGATTTTCCGAGCAATGTAAGCGAACAAGAACATTATCAATACAATTAAAATCGCCAGCGATCAAACGAACAGGACAAAGAAAATAGGAATGTAATCCTTCAAAGAAGGCCCTGCGCTCAGAAACGGTATTTGGAGCGTAAATGTTTACAATATTAAATTTGTGTGACCCCAAAAGCACCAATGCACTTATAACTCTGCCATCAGAATCAAAAACATATCGAGAAATCTTGCCCTGGAATCTAGGAGAGACAAGCAACCCAACACCGGCCGACCGGCCACTCCCAAAAGACCAGACCATTTCCGCGCAATTTTATCAGCTTGTAATTTGCAAGAGACATGAGTCTCCTGTAATAAGACAATATCAAAATCAGCCCGAGACAATTCGTGTAAGGCTAGATCACATCTTGCGGGGGTAATTAACCCCCGAGCATTTAAGGTGGCAACTTTTAGCATTGGCGCTAATGGCGACCCCTCCTCCTCCTTCGTACCCTTACCCACTAAGACACATAATCAGAGTCAGATCCAGAGTTATTGCTGTGATCTCGCTCACGGGTTCTTGATCTATGACGGCCATCATCCCTACCGTAATCCCGCTCGCGACGGCGATCGCGATCCCGATCGCGGTCCCGCGTCGAAGCACGGTCTCGGTGTCCATCGTGTTCACGATCATACTCACGGGACTCGCGTGGACGATCGCGAACCCGCTCACTGTCCAACGATGCATTTTTTCGAGAGTTTCTTTTACGATCTTTCTTCTGATCATCCTTCCTCTTTTCTTCTTACTTCCTCCTGTCCTCTTGCTTCCTCTCCTCTCTCTTCCTCTCCCTCTCACTCTTCTCGGGTGCTACCGTCGCACTATTCATCTAAGGGGAATTTCGCTGAGCCTTTTTACCACTGGAATTCAATTGAGTAGATGCCCCGCCCGACGCGGCCCCCGCAGCGCGAATAGCCTCGACTTGTTCCGGCGAACGCGAGGCCACACTCGCGTATACGAGGGCGACGCGGCCGGTTGGGAAATTACGGTCGGCGGGGAAGTTACGGCCTTCGCAACATCAGCATATGATGAATTGGAAGGCTGAACGTAAATGTTTGCACTGTACAACAAGAATGGACAATCCAGGGCGGGATGCTCATTCGAACGGCAAATACAACACCGAGTAGACTCCTCGCAATCTTCCATGCGGTGTCCAGGTTTCTCACAATTGAAACAACGAACAGAGGAACAACTCGCAGCCAAATAATCAGAGTCCCCGCAACGACGACAGGTCTGCGGTTGACCTGGATACCAGATACAAATAAACTCGCCTGCAATAAAAACAGTGGACGGGATGTCCATCTGAAGGCGCATTCGAGCAGTACGAATCCCATTAAAAATAGAAGACGCAACTCTATCTCGACGAAAAAAAAGAAAAAACCTTTCCGTACGCCGAAAGCCGCCCAATTAAAATCGTATCCGGCAATTCGGTCGGAGCTTCGGAAACTTTAATAAGCACCACTTTCCTTTCACAATCCCCCAAGAAAACTTGGCAACCATTAATCCAAACTTCTTGAAGGCCGAGGGCAACATTTTTAGCGTCACTAGATTCAAAGGACACAATCCACGTGTTGTTTGAAGCGCGGCGCTGTATTGAATTAATCGTGTCAATGTCAAGAATTTCTTGGCTAGAGCAAAGGGTGTCTATTGTGAAGTACACAGATTACTCCTTCTTCAGACGTACACCATTTTTTCCGAGAGACCACGTGTTGACGGGGACTTTAGTAAAACAAGGCCCGCTCGCAAATAAATCCCGCAAAACACTCGGTGCAGGAACGAAATCCTCTCGTTCCTCAGCCTCTGGGGACTTGGACCCCTGGGAAGTAGTGTTTTCCTTGGAAAATAAGACTGACGTTTCGGCGACAACATCACCATCCGCATTCTCATCCGCATTCTTATCCGCTTTCGCATTCTCATCCGGTTGATTCTCGTCACCTTGTGAAGATATTTGTCCTTTTGTCATGCTGAATACTGCGGGGTGAAGATGCTGCTATGTGGGCCAATCAGCAGTTATACCAACTTGTTAGGACTCATCAGCATGGCATATAGCTAATGATCAGGCTCAAGTACCCACATATCAATAAAACAAGCAATGAAAACGTAAAGCTTGTGGGATGTGGCTGGAGTGACAAGGATACGTCACAAATAAATGTGGTCTGGTAAGCTGAAGCAACCACTTTAGAGTGGCTTCAGCTTACTCTAAGGTGGTGGCTTCAGCTTACCAGATCACATTAATTTGTGAGGTATCCTTGTCACTCCAGCCACAACAACAACAACAACAACAACAACAACAACAACAACAACAACAACTTTATTGACCCTTATAATTGAAAAAAATTAAGTTTACACGAAATAAAGATTAAAACTAAAAGGGTGTTGGCTTCCCACAAGCTTTACCTTTTCTCTCCTTAAAAGAAATGAACACGAATGATAAGTTAGAACTGCATGCCAAAATGCACTACCCAATCGGGCACGTGATCCGGAATGTGATCCGGAAAGTGTCCGTCACGCTGACGTCACGCTAAGCTATCATACCGGTAAATTTCAATTTGTTACGGTTGATGCAGGTTTTAGTTCAAGCAAGCTGGAAGAATGATTTCACATATGAGCGCGTTTTCTTCTTTTAGACTGAAATCATAATATGCTGTAAGCTATATTAATAATGTCCACTTACTTAGTTTGCGTTGTTTCTGTGTTCCCATGAGATTTGATGACGTTTTTCGATTCCCAATCAATAAAGTTCCAACCTCCCAAATTACACCGAACCTCAGCACTGAGAAAAACCGAGCTCGAGTGATCATCATTTATCTCGGTTAATGTGAGCAAAATTGAGAATCAAAGGAAGTTTTGATATCCGGATTGAGCATCTGTGTGTTACTAGAAAAAACGCTTCTTTTCGGTTGGCTCTAAATGAGGGGAAATTGTTTTGAACGAGTGAGCTATCTACGAATCTAACGGATTGAGTGACGGCTTATTTGGAGAGGTATCAATTTTCCGGGCTACCTTTCTTGTTTCTCAATTTGGCAAAGAAATACACTGATATTGCCTATTTGCAATAAAATTTTCGCCTTTGAAACCCAGTTCAGAAGCTTTTAGCGTTTGTAGCTAATATGTAACTCCCGTACAAAGGAAATTCTGTTTGAATTCATTAGTTTGTCATAAGGGAGTGAGTATTTAAGTTGTCATAAACATGCAGGTTTTGAGTTTTCACACTCTGTTCGAAGGCCAAGTTAGGTTCAGTTCTAGTTATGTCAAACCTCCAAGGAGCCTTCTATAATTCACCTTCTTTCGAACCCGGCGGGGGAAGATTGGGTGGGAGTGTGCCGCCGAGATCTTCAAACTTTCAGATTAACGAGCCCAAACGATTAAAGCAGTGTACTGCCTCCAACGGTGGTGCTTTTAACTTATAATCCAAAAAACTCCCATTAATATCACAGAGAAATGAAAGTTTGCTCTGGCACCCCTTTACGCCCGACTGGGAGGTTCTGGTAGAAGTCAATAGACCATTTCCGAATTACCTTTGGCCTCTTTTTCAAAGCGAGTCCGGGTGCTCACCTTTCATATGAAATATATTTTTTTATCTCATCAAATTTAACTCCCACCAGGCCTCGCTTTGAAAAGAAGGCCAAAGGTAATTCGAAAATGGCTTATTGTTTTGTTTTCAAAAGGATCAGTGCGGTGAGAAATAATGATAATATTGAAAAGTGTCACAACTGACTGTAGACCCATTAGTAACGTCACGACTAAACACAGAATAAGTAGCAAACAAAGAATCCTTTCAATATGAATTTAAACTCAGTTACAACGTTGTTCTTGTAGGAGCATTTTTAGCTAGAAAATAGGGTTCTAACCTGTGTACAGCCTGTAGGGTTACAACCTCGAACCCAGGTTCTCTTCTCTTTTCCTCCCTTGTCCTCGAGAGAGAGACCCTGGTTGGACCTGATCACGTAACCATTGAAAACAACAATACCGCAGGTAGGGTGGGTCATTAAAGCCGTTTTGTCACAGTAACAGTTTCTTGACTTTGCCAGCCCTCTCTGCCATCAATTTTTTTACCACCCAGATTTTGGGTGGTCACGTGATCAGGTTCAACCAGAGTCTCTCTCTCGACGACAAAGGAGAAAAAGAGAGAGAGCCTGGGTTTGATGTTGCACGTTTGATGCCTAAGTGGGACGTACAAGTGATCCACAACCACAGAATGGTAAAACTAAGTGAATAGTGGGTGTTACCATATTTCATGCAAACCCGGTTTGTTCGCAACAAGAATACAAGATAAGGTGATCATATGATTAAAATGACGTCGTATGACGTTTTCGTTTGTATTGCTTCCATCATCTTGATTTTTTCATTTTCAGAAAAGCTAATTGAACCAAAATTGGCTAATGAAGAATTGAAGAATAGCTAAAAAAAATTGACAAGTAAAAACTCAAGTTTATTAAAAACGCGTTTCAACAGAGTCAAATGTCATCTTCGTTTAAATTACAAAGTACAGAGTTAAACTGAAGCAGACAGTAGATTCTGTTAAAACATGTTTTCAAAAACCGTTGTGAATTTCTTTAAAATCGTAACATGGCTCCTACTATCCAGACCTTTTGAGAAAAAACCTTTGAAAAAGCAAAACAAAACAATACTGAACAAACAAACGAAGAAGTGATTGTCTGCAAAAATCTGCCACGCCGAAAAGAGAGGTCATTACATACGAGTAACCTTTGTTTAAACAGAAAAAGAAACTCTTAAGCTACCTGATTGAAAATCGCGCCATTAATTTGTTATAACTTCTTAACTGCTGATTGGATAGTGCTAAAAAGACTGGTATTGAATACGCAATTCAACTTAAGACGAGGATACCTTGAATAAAGACATAACGGTCTATATACAATCTTGATACATTTCAAACAACAACAGGGACAAAAGAGCTCGATAACCTAGTTTCCTTAACATCGTTTCAATGGAAGACACATATGTTTGCTAGAGCTTGAGCAACGTCGACGGCGACGGCAGCGATAACGCCACAAAACTAGGCTTAATGAGCAAAAAAATTGCTTTACACGTGCGTTATACATTTTGGCACATTTCTTTGACATCCTCTGCAAAAAAAAAACGTGAAATGGTCAAATTGTAAGTTTAGTTGTGGTGAATTTCAGCGTATGACGGTGAACTCTTCTTTCTACTTCCCAACTTCAATGCCGTTTTTACTAATTTACATCCAGGAGTTCGCCAGCATTTGACTAGTTAAACAAGTTGTATTTTAAAATCAAGTTTTCGTTGCCGTTGTCGTCGTCCTTGCTTAAGCTCTCTAAAGTAAACTTTTTACACAATGCTCTCCAGTTAGTTTTTGCTTTGGTGTTCTTTTTACGAAATATTACCTATATGAAGACCGTTTTCTAAAAACGTTAAAATCACTATAACTATCTCCTTCGCAGTTAGTTAACAAAATAACGTAACGCGAATTTTGATCCAAAATCAACTATTTCCCTTTGCCAAGCTTGGAATCAACGTTACTCCACAGCACCACTTTGCGGTTTTATTTCTAGCCAGCGGTCAGTATATTAATAATTTTGGATACTAAATGCGATTATTATCGGAAGAGCAGCTTTTTTTATTAAGTGACGAATACCTATTGCATCTGCAAGCAGACGTACTAAGCTATGCCCGTTGGTTACCATTATTCACAGAGCATAGAAGAAAAACCTACAGAAACAAACTGAAAGAAGACAAGCAGGTGCATATAAACCTATCAGGTTCAATTGAAGTCTTTATCCTCCCCCTTGACACTTTCAGTCCGGCGGCATGCTTTACCTCTTTGATTAACTCTGCTTTGGAAAGTGCCTCCTTACCAGCTTCAGGCCTTCATTCGACCAGACTCGGTGAAGCACCTAAAAAGCAAACAGAAGAATATTTTCCGATTAGTCGGGGTAATTATTGATTTTCTTAGTAATTTTTGATTCACTTATGGCAAAATGCTAGCGCTCTCGTATGCGTTGAGTGTAAAAAAAAGTGACAAAAACAAACAAGTCAGTTGGATTTCGAAAATGCAAACTCACAGCTGAGGTTCTTCATTTTCTTGAAAAATTCTGAACCGTGAGGTCTTTATCCCACAAGAAAGCAAAACTCTTAATTCCTAACGTTGAGTAAGCGGACACCAATCTTTAGACAAAAACAAAATGTAATTTCTGACGATTGAGCGTGCGAATTAGACAGAAATTGCTATTTCTACGGCACGGGAACAGAAGTGCCTGGGTACGATTTGTGAGGCATGATGGGTATCATCCTGTCTATAAAGGCTTAGTTCGTCACGTGGGGAGCCATTCTAGGCCTGCATCAGTCGCTATATGCTTGTTATTTTGTTGATAATATTTATGATATGTATATGTATATATTTTTTTGCTCCGTGTACATTCCTAGTTGTTTATTTTTGGGTTGTGACAAGATACCCTTTAAACCCCGGAGGGTTTGTGGCACTGCGTTGGTTGGGGGGATACGTTTCCAGTTTTTTTCTCCGCAGGGGTTTTTGGTTTTTGGTATCCGGCAGTGTTGCATTTTTATTCTACACTTCTGTAAATAATCTGTTGCTCTTGTTATTTCGAACGTAAGTCGTTTATGCCTGCCACTGGTGCGAGGCCGAAAGAAGCCAAAATAAACCTAATGGATTGTATGTCTGATGTGTAGTGAAGTTGATATACGCCATTCAATTTGCATATTTAACCTCCTAGTCTTATGGCTATGGTAATGATAATGCTAATGGCTGATAAAGATAATAACGCAATAAACTGTCTTCATTTAAAACGCTCGTAATCTATTCGCTGTTTCCTACTTATCCTCAAAAGGAAACTGTACTTTTCAAAACGAGTTTAACTAAACAGTCGGTAACTTCCCAATATCAAATAAGTTTTGTACCCACCTTTGCTTTCTAAAATCAAAGCTCACGTCATCACCAATGAGCAGAAGAGGCGCCAATTGTTCCACGTCAGTAAAGCCGTTACTTCTCATCCACTTCATGGCCTGATGAAGAGATTCACTGGCACTGACACCGCCAATAAGTTGCTCGTAGAAACGACTCATGAACTTCATTGTTGCTTCATCCTATATAGCCCACAGGGCCACCAACACGGAACGTGAACCGGATCCTAAGAAGGCTAGAGCGATTCCAACAATTCCCTCTGATTTAATCTGTCCTTTTGCACTGTGACAGCAGCTAAATACAACAAGTTTGGCTCTAAGACGGACGTGTGCAACTTCAACCATTGTCAGTAGGTAGTCTTATTCTTGTGGGGTACCCTTAAGGGGTCGTGGAGGTGCCGATTTCTCCTCTTTCGGCGTCACCGTGTGCAGCAAAATGGATATATTAGACTCACTGAATGCAATTCACTTAGAAATGCTTGCTTAGTTGCGTGCTCTGGACTCCTAGCAGACGTGCAATCATCTCTGCTTCTCTCTTGCGCAAGGTAATGGGGTGATCCGAATCCGATCAGAGCTTTCCTTGTAATACACAACACTAACCTCGGGATCGCGGAGTGTCAGTGCACCTGTCTTGCTGTGATAATATGCTGGACTGTCCTATAGATGAGCTTCGGAGTCGTCAGAAAAGATAGAATGAGGATCCTGAAAGACTTCTTGGAACTTTGTACAAGGCTCTCTCAGGAACAATAATGATCTCAGGTTTGTCAAGTATACCGATCTGCTACAGGATCAATGATCATTTTGTAACACTGGGTGCGAGACGACGGTTCAGAGTAGTGGTCTTCGTCTTCATCTTCCTCCACGAGACGAGCAAATGCCGAGAATTCAGTGTCTGAAAGGAACAGTGATCGATCTTCGCAATATTCTTGAGTAAGTATTTATTGACGATATCAACAACAGACCAACAATAGACAAACCGACTAATTTGACTAACAATACACCTACGAACATTTGACTAACAAAAGCCGGATCGAAACGCACCAATCACGGTTTACAGTCTTCACAGTTAATAACATCACGGCTTAACTGACAGACAACCAATAACCTCACGACTTCGTCGACCAATCTCATCAACGACCAGGTTACTTATACCGTCTCCTGACGTTACTGAAATCAGTTGACTGTGGTGATGACTTCTGCATCAGGTTGTCGAAACGTCAGTCAATGTCACCACAAACAGTCCTTCTCAGGACTACACTCACCCGGACGATCGTGCCTCACTTAATTATGATATGACTCCTGGGTTCAAACTTCATCCACATTCCTCACTCCATTTCCACTAAAACATTAATTGACGCTTTCTTGTCGGAAAACGACTGGTTTGTTTGCCTTTGTAACCCACAGAAGGAAATTTTTGCCTTGGTAAAAGACTTAAAGACAAGTAGAGTCAATTTCTTTTCTCATAATCCTTTCAATACTAACTCAAGACTGTGGGTTTACTGATATTTCTTGTTCTACAAAATACTGAGGAGACATCACATCTGCTAGGGCTCTAGCGCGTGCAAGCTCGGCGACGTAAAGTGGTTCATTAAATTTTCCATCAACGCAAAACAATTCATTTAGCAACTTATAGGGGATAATGTGCTTGTCTAAACAAGAAATCGTAAAAGTCATCATTGCCTTTCAACAACGTTTGCATTTCCTCGGATTCTTCAATGGTTTTGATGAGACTAGAAGCTTGATCTAAGTTTCCAGTCAAGTTTAAAGTATGCCACGTTAGTAAGGTGGCTGGCAAACTGCAGTTCAATGTCGCCTATCCTGTAAGTCAGAGAGAGAGAGAGAGAGAGAGAGAGAGAGAGAGAGAGAGAGAGAGAGAGAGAGAGAGAGAGAGAGAGAGAGAGAGAGAGAGAGAGAGAGAGAGAGAGAGAGAGCCTTCAAGAGATATTCTTCAGCCATGTCACATTTACCGCGACAATCATAGACAGTTCCAAGGTTTATGTTTTATTTTATTTTATTAGCTTCGCCATTTATGATACAAAAAAAACAAACAAACAAACAAACAAACAAAAAACGTTACAATCAATACGTTTGGCGAGGGCATCGCAACAGCTAAGTAGCCATTTACTGCGGGCCCAGAAATAAAATATATATAAAAAGAAAGAAGAAAAAATAAACACATTACATGCAGCACATTATTGGTACGTCTAGAAATCTTGTGGAGTTAAATTTCAAACAGATGGTTTTAAACGTTCGAGGATCATCCGGATCGTAGTTCATTCTGACAACACGAGAGTAGTAGTCATAGAGAATAGATTTGAAACCAGTAAGAGTAGCATTAGCTAAGTCCATTCTGCCAGTGAGTAAGTCCCAGATTCTGGTTGTTATAATAAAAAAAAGATTTCTGATATGTTGTGGTTCTACATTTCTTGGGACAAAGATAGGAGAGCTAGTAGCGGTGCTCGAGTCGTTCTAGCGCTTTTGCGCACAACGGGAACAACGGGAGGACTAAGGTGGACTAGATTATGCGTAGCCTTATAAAAAAAGATACCATGTCTAGGAGCTCATGCCAATAACATACAGGAGTAGCTCTAGAGATATTAACCTTTCCTTATAAGATATTTCTGTGATAAAAGGTAAATGGAGAATAAATTTGGTTGCAAGCCTGAGGCACCCAGACCTGAGTTGCGTACGCTAAGTGCGCACGCACTAGGCCAAGATACAAAGTGCGCCTTGTGGAGGTACTTCGAATGTACCTGGCATTCCTCCTAATGTATCCCAAAATGAACTGATTACCTTCAAATGTTGCCGAAGCCCAATTGGTGGATTTTTAGTGTTCGCGCATTTTTTAGTGTCTGCTGCATTTTGAAAAACGCTCCCGGTCTGGCTGTGCTTCATTGTTACATAATTATTCGTTGTTGTGTCAAAGGTGACTCTAAACCGACTGAAAAGATAACATCGAGATTGGCCATTTGTCCAAGTCTGATGCTTTTTAGTTAAACAGAGATCAACTTATGGACTTTAAAACATAGCTCAAAATCCACACAAACGTTTGTAATTGTGAGGCTGCTTCCCCCAAAACCATATAAAACTCTTTGAGATATATAGATATTTTCAGATATATATAATATGTGTGAAATTGTCTCCTCGGAACTTACCATAATAATGAGGCCACACTCTGTATGTGTTGTACAGTAAAAATATGTGTTCCCAGTGTGGTTGGTTCAGTGGCCTAGTGGTTAAGGCATCCGACCGGTAATCTGGAGACCCAGGTTCGATTCCTGGCTGAGCCACATTTTCACTTAATTGCTTAGTTGTTGATTTCTGTTCCCAAATTAACCTATATATATATATATATATATATATATATATATATATATATATATATATAATATAATTAATTATAACATTAGCGGATGACAAGGAGGATCCAATTACAGATACAGGCCTCAAAGAATGAGGCCTGTATCTGTAATTGGATCCTCCCTTGTCATCCGCTAAGTTGACTTCGCGGTCGTGCATCAGTAATTGATCCTTAGTTGGGTTTCAAATAGAGTTATAGGCTTCCCTATAACTGCCTTCCCCTGTAAAATTTCCCCGTAAAATTTCTCGGGATACCTCGTCTTCGATCACGCAAATCACACATTCGATTGCCGTGTTGCCAGCATGGTTGTCCTGATGGTGTAGTGGTCATCACACCCGACTAGTATATACGGGGGAACGTGGGTTTAAATCCCGCTCAGGGCAAATTTTATATATTAATTATATATATTAGTTTTATGACAACTGTAAAATTGTGTCATGCACCTATTATTTGGAAGTAACTGAGGTTGAAATCAGTCTGTTTGCTCATTTTTACGAATATCAGACAAATCGTAAAAAGTAAGAGTTTATATGGTTTGGGGGACTCAGCCTTTAGAGACGTTTGTCTGTATTTTGAATTGTTTAAAGTCCATAACTTGGTCTCTTTTGAATATAAAATCATCAAACTTGGTCAAATAGCCATTCTCAACGGTATCTTTCATGTGAAGGTTTCATTTTTCATCTGCCATCCGCCATCCGCCATCCGCATCAGTCATCCGTAGGTATCCGGTCCTTGTTTTACAGACACCGCTCCTGAATTTTATGTTGCTCGCCAAAACCAAGGAAACCACCCGTCGTTAGCCGACAATGTGTTGTATATCAATATAAATGGGACCTGTTTGATACGTGTAGATTATATCCGCTACACTACTCGTCACCTCCATCAGCGAATTGAAGAAAACAAAGCCTCGCCGTTGTTTTTCTATTTCACTTTACAGTTACCCTGCCAACAGATTCTCCCCTTTGCCTTGTCAGAAGATCGAAAGACGGAGGGAGACTCTGCAGATGTCGCGTTTTTTTTTTTTTTCATTTGATCATGTGCAACGGTTGCTTAAAAACTGCGTCGTTCCCAACCTGAAAAAAAGGCTTTCGGTTTCATTTAAGGTGTCCAGTTTTGGTTCTGATGCGCTCGTGGCGTGAATAGTTGAAACACGAAACAAGATTTTCGAGGCATGGCATCAATGGAAACTCCTACATTTCCAAATACTCCAGTTCAGAACACAAGGAGAAATTAGCAAGGCAAAAAGATTATTTTTGTTAGTGCTGTGCAGCTTTTTTCTATGGCGTAAAAGCGACATTTAATCTAAAAACATGCCATCGCCTTCTTGAATCGAACGGCTTCAGGAACTGATTGAACACCCGAAAATTCTTCATCTACAGTCTTGTAGAATGTGTAGACCTTGTAGTCGAAAAATAGAAGCTCTTTTAAAGAAAACTTTGGTTCTTGAACAAGAAATTCAAGCATTTTGAACTAACAGGGACCGCGCAGGGGGAGGGGCCGGGGGGAGGGGGGCAGCCTTGTAGTCTTCTGTTGGTGATTAAAACGGGATTGACAGACCAACGTAACTCCTGCTGTGTGCTCATTGTGATGATTACGGCCTTTCTAGCTTTGCTTTAACAAGCATATCTTTAAGCGACTTTCCTTTTCTATAAGATAATCAAGGGATGTTCCTTGAATATCTGTCTGAGTAATGGTTGTTCTTGCATTAGATGCCATTTGTCCATTAGTATGTTTTCAAACATGGTAACGATGATTGAAATTGCGTCACGAAGGGTAGAAGCTTCTAGTGTGCGTTGTCAGTTTTTCTGTCAGAGCTGTTCAGTTTTCTGTCCGTATAGTTAACTTCTGGGAGTATCTGTTCCACCAATTTCTTGGGGTAACTTCTAGAGATAAGGCGCGTTTTAAAGTGTTGTATGTTGTCTGTAAAAGCAACTCTTGAAGAGTTACTAAAGACAGGCTCAAAGAAACTCAAGAAAGGTTTATTATTATTATCTTACAGTACTAAACACTTACAAAGAAGAAAGAGAAACTTTGCTGTCTGCCGGATGTGGCAAATGAATTTTTTAGTCGTAAAGACAGTCCAAAAAGGAATTTCGGTACATTCAGACAATCCGATTTCGAGACAGTAAGCGAATAAGTGAGCCAAAGTAATGATCACTTTACCTTCGTTTACAGATTATGTTAAACGTGATTACACGTTATTTAAAGACCCCGAGTGTTGGTCCGGCCGGGGTCTCAACCTACGACCTCCCGCACGGTAGTCCGGAGCTCTACCAACTGAGCAAACCGGTCGGGCCATTTTTATTTCCTAGTTTCTCAAACAAAAGCTGGATATGGGTAAATTAAACATGACCGGGAACCCCCTCCCCCGCAAACATCCCCCTCTCCCCCCCCCCCCCCCACAACAGTAAAAAGTAAGTAATACTAAACAAAATTGAAGTTACTTTTCTGTTTAATGTTTTACTGAAAATGATTATTCTTGTTTTAAGACACCGCTTTTTTTGTTGGTGAAAGTATATAAGTTTTACATCACCATGTTAGTTTTAAATGCCTTTCCAGCCATTTCAGAGGAATTTAATGTAAAAACTTCTCTGGGGGAGCACCCTCCTAGTTGACTCACGCTGACGAGTTCGAAGTGAGCCCCCCTCCCCCAACTTCAAACTTGCTGCGCGGGCCCTGATGACCAACTCTTTGAAAACGAGGGTACAATGATACTGAGAGGACACAAGCCCTGAAGGGTCCGCACGTTGGGAGGGGCATATTTAATTGCACACTTTGTTTCACAAGCTTGTTTTATGCGAATACTGAAGACCCTTAATTTACGACGACGGCTACGGCAACGAAAACGTCAATAAAAAATATATTAAATTCCTATTTCTGTAACTCTTTCGCGATTATTCCGATTTGTTTATCTTGGAAAATGCTGGCGAAATTTCCAGGAACTAAATTACTATGAACGACGTCAAAGTAAGGAAAAACAAAGAAATACAGTCGAACTTCCACTAACGGACATCCCCAGTAAGCGGATACCTCCCGTAAGAGGACACCAAACCGTGGTCCTGGCGATTTCTCCTCTCCAACACTACATTTTTAACCTCCTATAAGCGGACACCTCTCGTAAGCGGACACGGAAACCTATTCGGGGTCCACAGGGTCTAAAATAACTTCCCGTAAGCGTAAACAATATCTGGAAAATTAATCTCGAAATAGGTTCGGTTTTGGTGGTTTAATTGCACACTTACCAAGACAAAAGCAGTGTTTGAGTCTGAACAGGACAGTGTATATGAAGGTAACGTAGTGATTTCGATTCCAATATATAAGCTTATTTTTTCATTACAGTATTTCAAAGTTTTCCTTTTTTAACTTTTCTTCGAGCCAGGCGTACTAAAATTTGTCTCTTTGAAATGTAAACTCCCAAAGCAATTCCAAACCATATCCTGCTCCTGTGTTTATCCCCTTTCCTTTAATAACCGTTAGACGCACGCCTTATCACCCATGAGTTCGGAAACATTTATGACCAACATCTCTTTTGTTCTTCAGTTCGATTCTGTTCACCTCAAAAACATTGGGGATTGAGTATGTTACTGGTTACATCTACATAAACTGTATATTTAGCGGAAAGTCTTTTAATATTGAAACGTTGTGTTTAAATTGGTGTTAAATTTGTATGTGTAATAAAAATGCAACATCCCACAACTCTGTGATGGATAACTTAATTACAAGTGGTCTTAAAAGACTTGTTCTGGAACCTTGCCTTAGACCTCCCGTAAGCGGACACTTACCGTGGTCCCAAGGGTGTCCGCTTACGGGAGGTTCTACTGTATTTGCCGTCATGTCATCATGCGCTCACGTTCTCAAGAAAAGATAGAATTTGGTCATTTGCAGAGGACGGCAAACAATAACTATTATTACTTTAGAAATAAAAACAATAATAATAATAATAATTAAATAACGATATATAATTATAATAAGAACCTTCCCAGAATCCTTTGCAGCTGGAAAATCGTCAATCTCAAATAACTTGGTCAGTTTGAGGGCAGCAAGACCCCCACGTTGTCTAGAAATAAGTCTTACCATAAACTAATTATTGTACAAGACTAAGGGCGATGACGTCATTGGTCACGTGACTTTGCTCACAAGTGCGTTTTTGCTCACTGTGACGAAGTTATTTTGTTATTGAAAAAGCAGTCAACGTGGTTTGAAGCACAATGGTGTGAGCCATTTCGGACTGCCCGGGTACCGAACAAAATATAAATATTAAGGGAGGTATATACAATTTTCAAAAAGTGGGAGTCTGGGTACAAGTGCTATCTCGTGTTGCATTAAACGCGAGGAAACAAAAATTTGGATATTGGTAGATATTTTTATGAAATATACATTTTTGTCATTTTTAATGCTGTGACGTCATCGGTCACGTGACCAGAACGGACCGAAGTTTAATGTTCGCTCTAAAAGTTTACTAGAACCTTTCTCCAAGAATATTTTTAGGCGAAGTTGTAGTTTAATAAATAGTGTTTTAAAAAATGGCCATGATTACTTTTTCCTAAAAAAGTGCGGCAGTAGAAAATCTAACTGAAAAGTTTGTCAGCTTCCTGCTCAACGACCATTTGAGGTAGGAATAAAAGAAAATTTTGCCTAAGGCTTGAGAGTATGCTCTTTATGATGGCGTTGTCAGTTTCTTCTAATTTCGATTGCTTTTGGCGAGGATCGATGTTTAAGATTTTTTTCAGAGGAGAGGGCCTGGAGGAAAGAACGAAAACGAGGCTATACTTTCGCGCGCTTTTTGTTCACTGCGACGCCGCGCCACAAAAGGTTAGCTAGAAAAAAATTCCAAGGACTGGACAACGGACTGGACTTGCATTTTCTTTAAACGGAACTTTTGACGACTTTTTTAATTATTATTTTTTTTTTATGGCTGCTGTCTGCTCAGGAACAATGTATACTTGAGAAGGTAAGTTGATACAGATAGTTGTTGCTGTTTGTTAAAAAACAAAAAAAAAAGCGCGTTTGTGGTACACTTAAATGCACTTCTCACCTAAAAAGTGTTGTTTAATTCTTGAAATTATAAAACTTAAAGTAGAAGTTGCAGCAATGCGAATGAAATCAAATTAATGCTAACATTAAATGAAACAATTTAAGTTGCTTAAGGCAACCGATGCAAGCTCAGTAATTTTACTAAATACGATATTTGAAAGTTAAAAACGTATCTTAAACAGTGACGGAATAAATGATTACTTTATTTTCAACCGGAACTTAAAATGTTACCTTCATTCGCACAGACATCAAAACTTTATTTTATACTGTCCATGAACTAAATTCCCTATTACAATTATAACAAAGTGTACAATAAAGCCATTATTCAAAGTATTGGCCAAAGAAAAATAGTTGCGCATAAACAAATACTGGAACAGTTCGTGCTTTCAAATGGATTACCCTAATGAATTACACGATTCCGACACATAAATTTAATTTGAGTGGCGAAACATTTTGTTGTATCTGAAAAATTACTGTACTACAAAAAACGTTCTCACAGAGGTTGTAATGCATGGGGGTTCACATAATTTAATTCAATTTTATAAAGCTAAAAATTGTGTGTCAAAGATTTAGCAGAAACAGAGAAAAGTTTTAAAATCACGGCTGTTTGTGCGAGTTCGTGTACGTTCGCGCTAAACGCGGAAAGTACCTAAGCTTAATAACTCTGAAGACGTCAAGACGTTAAGTTTATGTCAAAACCGACCAAGAACCAGTCGAAAAAAAAACAAAGGAAGATTAGCAAATAATTGTTTTAATAGATTTGGCAGTTTTACAAAGTGTTACGCTTCTGGTTTGTGGCACCTATTTACAATGGTAGTCTGAGGAAAAACCTTTTTACAACAATGTTTAAATTAGAAGCTTAAGCTTACGGTAAATTTCATTTGAATCTATTTTTTAAATTGAGGGGAAATTAAAATGTAATTTGCTATAAGAATGGGTCCAACACAGAAATCCTGAAAACCTTCTTCACAAACAAACTGGCGATAAACTTGAAAACCAAATTTGAGAGTAGGCTTAACATCTTGCCGAGCCATACAAAAGTTGGGCACATAAACAAAGACAACGCTTATCTGGCTTATCGGTTGACCGTAAGTTTTTTGAAGAAAACGACTAAATAAAAGGGCAACGGTAAATACCTTCTCCAATCGTCGAAAAGGCTACATCGGGCCACTACGTAAATCGCACATCCTTCGTCTTTAATCATGCTCAAAGCACAGCGGGAAAATTTATGTGTTGTCAAATGCAGTCGCGGCGCGAATACAATCCCTTTCACAACGCTTTAGATACATCCAAAAAGCCGTCCATCAAGCCTTGATATAATTCTTCCCAGAGTGGCCAGTTAAAAATATTTTCACAGTCTAACACATCTTCAGGTGACCTAGTCGAAGTGGCGGAACGAGACAGTCGAACGAGGTATCGCACAGCGTTCATGTGCTCGTTAATCCACTGACTTGGTCTAAGATTTTATGAGACAGGATGAACCAAATTTCAAAATAATTTCACCGTTTTGAATGTAGTTAAGCTTCGGACTAGAAATTTCCCATTACTTTGTAAACTTGACCGCAAATACCACTTTCACCACAGCTACAGCGCTGTCGCAAGCAAACCGTCGCTTCGTTTCAGAAGGTCGATTCACTTTCTGTGATTGGTTAAACAAAATGACGTGTGAATCGCGAGGTGTGGAGAATCTATGATTCGATGACAAACATAGCGGGCAATGTCTTCCTTCGTAATTTAACCAAAGAAAAAAATTGCAAAACATTTAATTTTTGGTTTATCGTGAACTAAAAAAACTGTCAGAACAAGAGCGGTAGGCGTGTTTTCAGAGCATCTCTCTCTCTCTCTCTCTCTCTCTCTCTCTCTCTCTCTCTCTCTCTCTCTCTCTCTCTCTCTCTCTCTCGCTCGCTCTCTCTCTCTCTCTCTCTCTCTCTCTCTCTCTCTCGCTCTCTCTCTCTCGCTCTCTCTCTCTCTCTCTCTCTCTCTCTC
>JAEMWC010000641.1:505000-520858 GCA_016490735.1 Pachyseris speciosa
CAGTGATCTAAGTAAAATCCAATCTCGGCCACAAGGAAAGGAACTTTTTCTTAATGTCAAAAAGAGCAAATACTCTATTATTGCAACTCAATATATAAGATCGCCCATTTAGATTATCAACACGATATAAAAATGGATGGGCATAGTCAAAACCCACAGATATCTAGGGATCGAATCTGATGACACTCTAACGTGACACTCTCTTATTAACCAGATACTAGAAATAAGTATCGAGTGGCCTGGAAGATTTAAAGCGAGCTAAGGCTTTAGTACCACGGGATACATTAATTAACATGTACAACGCTCTTGCTGTGTCCTTCTTTGACTATTATAGTCCTGTATGGGGTTGCATTGGGAAATGTCAATCTGATAAATTACAAAAAAAACCTTTTGTTTGCCGAGGCTATAGTATTTCAGTAAAGTCATTTCAAAATAATGTAACAAAAATGGGCCACTACGTTATCATCTCATAGTCCTTCCTGGCTCCATGAGAGTTTCACGTCATTTAATTATAAATAATCCAACTTTTACTATTAAAGTTGTCTTTTCCCTAAACACCAATAAAAGAGGCTGGTCACCTTGCTCGTTTCTTTGCAAAACGATGACAAAGAGAAAATTTCGGCTGACAAAGCTCAATGTGAAGGCAACTACGCTATGTTTTACGCAGTAAAAACGTTAAGCTTGTGGGATGTGGCTTTACGTTTCTACTGCTTGTTTTATTGATATGTGGGTACTTGAGCCTGAGCATTAGCTCTGCCATACTGATGAGGAATAACAAGGCCACAACAGCTGTCCATGGCTGCTAATGATTGGGATCAATCTTTGCTTTGGTAGACTTAAGGGGTAATGCCCGCTACCATGTGGCCTTAGTGCCCTTTAGAGTGGCTTCAGCTTACCATATCACATTATTAATTTGTGAGGTATCCTTGCTACTCCAGCGACATACCACAGCCTTTACGGTTTTACTGCTTAATTGTTGTATTGATATGTGGGTACTTGAGCCTGACCATTAGCTATGCCATGCTGATGAGGCCTAACAGGGCCGAAACAGCTGTCCATAGCTGCTAATGCTTGGGCTCAATCTTTGCTTTGGTAGATTTAAGGGGTGGTGCCCGCTACCTTGTGGCCTTAGTGCCCTTAGAGTGGCTTCAGCTTACCAGAACACATTAATTTGTGAGGTATACTTGTCTCTCCAGCCACATTCCCTAAGCCTTACGTCTTTGGCCTCCTGAGCAGACGCTCTGTTGGCTCGTCATGCAATCTTTTCTCCCTAACGAACGTCTGCTGAAACGAGTGGCACATTCCTTTCCCATTGTTAGCAAAGAACGGCCGGTGTCCACGTGAAAATTACTACAGAGCCACTCGGCGCTAAGTTTTTGTGCGATGTCAATCAAAAGCTGCGTTTAAAATGCTCCCTTGGGAGCCCTTAAGGCGATTTATGTTTTTCCGCTAATTCCCTTCCAAATCATAACTTGAAGTTATAAATGTTACTCAAAAAAAAAATTGGAAATGATTTTCTCCTCCGTAGTTTATTTTAATCCCTTCTGCGAGTATACCAGTGTTCGGCAAGAGTTCTGTGGACATACCGGCCAGATCGGAAATGCCTTGATAATCAATTTTCAAAAGTGTGTTTTTCTTGAGCGACGCGTTCGTCTGTGCCCAATGTTATAAGCGGCTATTTAACTTTAAAAATATTAAACCAGACCTGCGAGCAGTTCAAGAGGAGAAAAAGGAGAAATACAAGAAAGCTGTAATGAGAACGAAGCGAGTACGGCGAGATTCAACTAAAACGAAGTTGCATATTTATAGTGCGCCGATCTGAAACGTGCCGAAGCAAAATCACTGAAATCTGTCACTGTCCCTACCAGGAAATTCAGTCCGCTAACAAACGAAGCCGTTTTGTTTATCGTATCTTCATCTATTTCGTCGCCATTTAACATCTACTTCGATTCAAAGTGTCTTGTTCTGAAACTTCACTTTATTTTGCATGTGCTTTTGAAATTACATTATTAGCATCAAAGAAAAAAAAGAAATACAAATATAACAGTTAAAGGTGACAGTAGTGTATAATGTGTGCATGGAGGCTGATAGAGCCGCTGGGTTATCGAGTTAGCCTCCATCTCGTTTGAGTGAAAATAAGAAAACAGTGGAGCAAAGGGACTATTACTGAAAGAAAGAGCTAGAAAAAAAAATCGGGGACAGGAAAGTTCCAGAGGATAAAAACCAAACGACTTTGAGAAAGGATCGGAGCCTGTGGGGGCGTGTGAGTCATCGAAGTCAACACCGAACTTTTCGGGTAACAAACGGCTAGGGTTAGGTTTTACAAAAATCTGTAAGCGGCCTGTGATTGGTGAACGCATGTGTCGGCTGTGTTTAGCAGACGTCCATGGGGGAGGCCTGCGTGACGAGTCCCTGAGGACGTCTGAGTGGGTGGCTATGCACGAGCGTGCCCTAAATGACGCCATGAATTATGCGCAGTAAGGATGCGCCATGCAAACGTAAGGAATCACGTTAAGGCTGCGGCTTACTGGTCATTTTGGTGGTGACTGTGAAGGGTCTTAATCACGATGGTCACCAAAACGCTACTTTTTGCCATCTCTCAGCTGCTACATGTACTTTGGTTGCGAAACAGACAAACATGACGACAAATTTCTGGGAGTTCCTTTGGATATCTTTTGATATTGATTACCACATAGGCGTAACAGCGTCGCAGGTAATATCAAACAGTATACGAAATCTTTTACGTTTATTACCGAAGAGACAATGATCACAAACAAGACCCAACAGATAGAAGATGTTTCATCTTTACGTCTTGTTTTCGACGATTTCCAACGCAATCGCGTAGGAAAAAATATATCATCTGGAAATACTATCGCAAGTTCTTTGCGATCAATTGACGTCGATTGTGAACGTGATCTGTTTTAACGGATCTAAAGATCATTTTCTCACCAGCCGTGTGTTCATGTTCTAGCGATATGAGGGTTCCAATAGCCATTACGCAAATAAAAAACAGAATCGTAAACACGCTAGCAAACGGATAGAGCGTTTTGCGATCGAGCTATCGCAAACCATTTGCGACTGTTGTTACGATATGTTGTTACGCGAATATCAAAGACTTTAAGGGGGAGGGATGGGCGAGGTTTGTGTCTCTGAATGACACTAACACATTGAACCTCAGGCATTAAGAACTGGTAACGTCGCACAATTTGGGTCGATTTTCTAACTCTTTTTAATATATTGCTGATCTTTGGGACAGAAGCTCCCGGTTGCTTCTATTGTTTGCCCCTCTTAGAAATAGAAAATTGAATAACCATTCACTGATATAACGAAGCACTAGGGCCTAAGCACTGGTAAAATGGGTTAGTTACTGAATGAAAACAAAAAGAACAAAGCTGGGTAGATCTCAAGTGATTGCTTTATGAGAACATAAAAAAAGTTGTGGACAGAAAAATTAACAATCGAAAATTTGATCTTGATCTGTTTTGTCAAGGAAAATTTTAAGTGTCGTTTTCTGGATAACAGTTTTCACTATAAATTAAAAACCTTTTTGCTATTACGGCTTTCGTTTAAACGCGGCTATGTTTCACAGACTCTAGCTTCAATCCAACTAAAGAATATTGCTTTCTATAACGGGGACTTGGTTATATTGGACATGAGTAAATGACGAAAGCGACCGGCTTTTATAGAAGAAAAAGAAATGCATATTTGTTTTGCAGTATAGGGATCACATTCAAAATAGTCTTAAGAACTATACCAAGAGGAAGGGACACGCACGGTATTCCGTCACGCTGGCAGGTGGATACCGTACAGACAGAGGGATGGCTGGTCTATAACTGAAAGGGTATCATTTCTTCGGTCCAATCCTATTGTTTGCCTGACAATGTTCCTTGTGAGCGTTTAAACAATCACCTACTGAGAAATAATATACGACGTCAGTGGGAATCTAAGAAAATGTACTACGAATACAGCTATAACAGTGACATCGGTGGGTATTTTACGTTTAACATCAGCCAAGGAAAAGTCAGTAAAGAAGTAATAACAACACGAAGTGTTTTAATTACTTTGCGATCAATGTTAAATATCAACACTCGTTACACCAGCATTTGTAGTACACAAGCTATTGCCTTTTATTGCAGCTACCGAGTCTAAGGGACTTATTCACTACAGAGATTTTGGATCTCGCTTACGGCAAACAGCAAACGATGGGGTATTTTTTCGAAAAAGAATTATTGCTTACATCGCAACACGGTTTGTAGTTAACGTGAAACTGTTCATTTAAACTCAAGGAAATCAAACAGGAAAAAAGAAACGCGAAAAGAATTGTAACCACGTGCTTATTGTTGCTGTTGGCTGTAAGCGAGATTCTAAATCTTTCAGCTGACGAGAAGTCAAATGAAACCCGTCCACTGAAGCTCATGAATCAAGGAAACTGTCAATAGTGATACCTTTGTCGGTTGTCAACTTACTATATTACTAGTTCGACTAAAACAAGAGATTTTGAACCTTTGTTGCTAACCGATGCACATTATAGCTAACTAGTCCGTAGAAACTAGACCAGACAATTTGGTGAAAGCGCTGTCAGGGCACAATGAAACACAAATGTCTTAATTCAGTTACAATCGGCTGAGCCTTAAATCATTATCTTTTTAACTGCTGTGTATTCCGTGTACTGTCACCTTTGCAGAGTATCCGAGTTCTCTTTTTGCAGGGATTTAACGCGGGTATTACGGAGAAAAACTTAAAGTATTGTTTCGTGGTGTTCTCAATTTCTTGTATGACTTTTAAAAGGCATATTCGTATAACCTAATATGTGAGAATCAATATATGAAAATCATATATTTGAACTGCCGATTAAAATGACCAGATCCCAACTGGCTTGTTAGCTCAGTTGGTGGAGAGCACTGCACAGGTATCCCAGAGGCCGTGGGTTTGATTCCCGTATAAGCCTGAGTTTTAGATCAAGCTTTATTTTCACTTCTACTTAGGTACTGGTCATAAATGCGATGATCATTCACATATTCATTCTTTAATCCACATTTTGAATATATGATTTTCATATATTCATTCTCAAATACCAACTGGTCTTATTGAACGCTTCAAACGAAGTGGCTGCACCCTGTGAACACAAGAGTGATTAATTGTCCAATACTGAAGAAACATTGAAGTAAACTTTGAGGACAAATGACACGTTTTTCATCGCAATACAGAAAAGATATTTTACCCTACGAAATATCTCCCCGAATTCGTACATTTATCTATTTTTGTTCCAGAGAAGACTAGAGCCTTACGCTCTCGTGCTTCTGGTGTATTTTGCTTTTAAATCCCTGAGTACCTAGGGTATTCAATGCTTTGAAAAGCATGAAAGTCAAGCAACAAGATCTCTAGAATACAAGCTTAATGTTGAACTTAGTTGTTGAGTTTTTCATTCTAGAAAAGAATTTTCTGAAGATTTTTCCTGGAAAGGACTTTTTTGTCCTTTCCAGATATAAAATAGAGAATACAACACAAGGAAGCTACGCTGATTGTCTAATGAAGTAAACTGATAATACGATTAAACCAAAACTGTTCTTAAATACCCAACGCTTTCATTTCCGGAGGTGAATCTTCTGAATGCCTTTGTATTTGTTTGTAGTATCTTAACCTGTCAATGGAATAAGGATCAAAGCTAATTAGAAGTGTTTGATGGTAACACTATTCGACTAACAATGCTACTATGATCAATATTTTCTCTTCGGTTTTGGAAAGTTTTGTTTGTGAGTTTAGGGTAGAGACTCTACTTTCCTTAGCCATGTAGCCTTCGTGTTCTGCTTTTTTCTTCCGCCATGGCTAACGGCTCCAAATTTTCATCTTATAGTACCCACCCTTAAAAATTCATCTGTCTCTTTATGAAGACTTCCTTCTATTTCACCACGAACACATGGGAAACCGCTCAGGAGATTCACTGATTTTATTATGAGCAGCAAACTGATGGCGATGCTAGATGCGGATATGACGTCACGGCTAAGCTCGCGCATGTGTCGGCTTCGGTAGTACAATTGAGGCCTATTCTCCGGTTAAATTTAGTAAATCGTTCCACCCTCTAACGCTTTGTATTAAATTTGTACGTATAGCATAATTTCACGTCAGAAAAAAAGAACATAATTTGCGTCTTATTAGGATATAAAGAAACTCAAATCCATCACGTACAACGTACCTAGAGCACTGAACTGAGATTTCCTGTTCACTTAAACTTCACTTGAAAATTATTTATTTGTTAAAAGGCAATATCTTAAACAACAGGCTTCGGTATAAAAAACATCAACTTTTCGTTTGAAGTCACCGTAATTCAACTCTAAACTAATAAAGATGGTATTTTACTCTTTCTGCCTCATTTTACGTCCGACGCCTTAAAACTAAAGTTAGTCATAGGCTTGAATTTTTCACCATCAGTATGGTACAAGTAAACTTATGGTATCTATGGTATCTACTTATGGTAAACTTATGGTATCTATATACTTACATTCTGGATGTTCTTTATCTTCAAATTCAAGCTTCACGTCGTCACCAATTAGTAAGAAAGGAGCCCAGTGCTTCATGTCGCAAAACCTGTCTGAATCTTGAAGAGATTTCATAGCATGGTGAACAGCGACACTTGTGCTTTTTTCTTCTCTTATCCTTTGGTAGAAACTTTTCATGAACTCCATGGTGGCCTCGTCATCAATTGCCCATAGTGACACTAAAACAGAACGAGCACCAGCACACAAGAAGGCCCGAGCAATGCCGACCACACCCTCAGACTTTAACACCATTCCTCGACCACTATGACAGCAACTTAAGACCACAAGGCTCGCTCGAAGACGCACTTCTTGCAAATCTGATATTTTCAGCATATAGCGGTCTTTCCCCGGGAATCCGGTTTTCCAGCCAGGGTTTGGAGCTAAGACAATTTCTCCACTTTTCTCATCTCCATGGGCAGCAATGTGAACCAAACCAACAGACGTTAAACGGCTCAGCACCTCAGCTTTGGTCGCTTCATTTCCGGTGAGTGGTGGGGTCTTTAGAAGTTTGCCAATCATTTCCACTTCCTTCCTTGCGCACGGCAACTCTGGTAAAGACTTTCCACGTGACTTTCGAAGTTCTTTGGTACATGGATCTCCCACTAAAAGTGCCCCACGCCTACTGTGGAAATCCACAGGTACATCTGCCAGCAGCTTTAAACTTGTCAACGAGGGAACCGTGCGGATTCTAGTAGATTGACTCAGTGCGGACCAAGGAGCCAAGCACAACGGACCATCTGGGATGACGATTAGTTCGCCACTTTGGAGCAGATCTGAAATGGGACTGATAATTAAATCATACAATCGCTGTAAAGGCTTGTCGGCACACTTGGATGATCTATTACTTTGTTCATCGCCTTGTCTAGTGGATGGCGGATCACTACTCAAGTCGTCCAGTGTGCGATTCTCGCATCTAACACCAACACCAGCTCCAATTTCTTTTAAAGTGGTCTCTAACAAGATGGAAATTGCATCTTCGTCTTTACTCTCGCCTCTGATTTTCCCGCAACGAAATTTAACTTCATTGCCGCTTTCCAGAAACCAAATATTCACTGTATCTCCTTTAGTCGCAAGAAAAGCTACTGGTGTAGATACTTTTCTTAAAACGTAAGAAATTGTCTCTTTCGGGTCAGGTTCCACTGACAGATCAGCGCTAAAGCCGTATTGCATCTTCAAGGCATCCATAAACGCCTGAGCTCGTCCATGTTCAGCAGCACACAAGGCTTCATAACTGTTTCCCACTTTTAAAAGCGCCCTCCACAACATTGTATAAGCATCGTGATGGAGTTCACGAAAGCTTAATTTGCACACCTCCTCAAATTGAAGGCTTGCTCTTATGTTATTCAAGACCTTCACGCAAGACTGGTACCATCCTATAGCTTCATGAACATCGCCGAAGCTGTAATAATACCTGCCGAGATTGCCATAGGCACGCCCTTCTCCTGCTCGATCACCGATCTCTTTGGCAATCTGTAAATGTAGCTGATGGAACTCTACAGCCTTTTGGAAGTCACCCAGTGACTGATAAGCATTGCCGAGATTGCCATAGGAACTCCCTTCTCCTGCTCGATCACCGACCTCTTTGGCAATCTGTAAATTGAGCTGATGGAACTCTACAGCCTTTTGGAAGTCACCTAGTGACTGATAAGCATTGCCGAGATTGCCATAGGAACGCCCTTCTCCTGTTCGATTACCGACCTCTTTGGCAAACTCTAAACATAGCTGATGGAACTCTACAGACTTTTCTAAGTCACCCAGTGAGTAATAAGCATTGCCGAGATTGCCATAGGCATGCCCTTCTCCTGCTCGATCACCGACCTCTTTGGCAATCTGTAAATCTAGCTGATGGAACTCTACAGCCTTTTGGAAGTCACCGAGTGAGTCATAAGTATTGCCGAGATTGCAATAGGCACGCCCTTCTCCTGCTCGATTCCCGACCTCCTTGGCAATCTGTAAACGTAGCTGATAGAACTCTACAGCCTTTTGGAAGTCACCTAGTGACTGATAAGCATTGCCGAGATTGCCATAAGCATGCCCCTCTCCTGCTCGATCACCGACCTCTTTGGCAATCTGTAAACATAGCTGATAGAACTCTAAAGCCTTCTGTAAGTCACCCAGTGACTGATAAGCATTCCCGAGATTGCCATAGGCATGCCCTTCTCCTGCTCGATCACCGACCTCTTTAACAATCTGTAAACCTAGCTGATGGAACTCTAGAGCCTTTTCGAAGTCACCCAGTGAGTCATAAGTATTGCCGAGATTGCAATAGGCATGCCCTTCTCCTGCTCGATCCCCGACCTCTTTGGCAATCTGTAAACGTAGCTGATGGAACTCTACAGCCTTTTGGAAGTCACTCAGTGACTCATAAGCATTGCCGAGATTGCCATAGGCATGCCCTTCTCCTGCTCGATCACCGACATCTTTGGCAATCTGTAAACGTAGTTGATGGAACTCTAAAGCCTTTTGGAAGTCACCCAGTGACTGATAAGCATTGCCGAGATTGCCATAGGCATGCCCTTCTCCTGCTCGATCACCGACCTCTTTGGCAATCTGTAACATAAGCTGATGGAACTCTACAGCCTTTCGAAAGTCACCCAGGGAGTCATAACAATTGCCGAGATTGCCATAGGCATGCCCTTCTCCTGCTCGATCACCGACATCTTTGGCAATCTGTAAATTGAGCTGATGGAACTCTACAGCCTTTCGGTAGTCACCCAGTGACTGATAAGCATTACCGAGATTGCCATAAGCATGCCCTTCTCCTGCTCGATCACCAACCTCTTTGGCAATCTGTAAATTCAGCTGATGGAACTCTACAGCCTTTTAAAAGTCACTTAGTGACTTATAAGCATTGCCGAGATTGCCATAGGAACGCCCTTCTCCTGCTCGATCACCGACCTCTATGGCAATCTGTAAATTGAGCTGATGGAACTCTACAGCCTTTTGGAAGTCACCCAGTAACTGATAACCATTGCCGAGATTGCCATAGGCACGCCCTTCTACTGCTCGATCACCGACCTCTTTGGCAATGTGTAAACATAGCTGATGGAAGTCTAAAGCCTTTTGGAAGTCACCCAGTGACTGGTAAGCATTGCCGAGATTGCCGTAGGCGTGCCCTTCTCCTGCTCGATCACCGACCTCTTTGGCAATCTGTAAATCTAGCTGATGGAACTCTACAGCTTTTTGGAAGTCACCCAGTGACATATAAGTGTTGCCGAGATTGCCATAGGCACGCCCTTCTCCTTCTCGATCATCGACCTCTTTGGCAATCTGTAAACATAGCTGATGGAACTCTACAGCCTTTTGGAAGTCACCCAGTGACTGATAAGCATTGCCGAGATTGCCATAGGCATGCCCTTCTCCTGCTCGATCACTGACCTCTTTGGCAATCTGTAAACTGAGCTGATGGAACTCTACAGCCTTTTGGAAGTCACCCAGTGAGTCATAAGCATTACCGAGATTGCAATAGGCACGGCCTTCTCCTGCCCGATCACCGACCTCTTTGGCAATTTGTAAACGTAGCTGATGGAACTCTACAGACTTTTGGAAGTCAGCCAGTGACTCATAAGCATTGCCGAGATTGCCATAGGCACGCCCTTCTCCTGCTCGATCACCGACCTCTTTGGCAATCTGTAAACGTAGCTGATGGAACTCTACAGCCTTTTGGAAGTCACCCAGTGATTGATAAGCATTGCCGAGATTGCCATAGGCACGTCCTTCTCCTGCTCGATCACCGAGCTCTTTGGCAATCTGTAAACATAGCTGATGGAACTCTAGAGCCTTTTGGAAGTCACCCAGTGACTGATAAGCATTGCCGAGATTGCCATAGGCATGCTCTTCTCCTGCTCGATCACCGACCTCTTTGGCAATCTGTAAATTGAGCTGATGGAACTCTACAGACTTTTGGAAGTCACCCATTGACTGATAAGCAATACCGAGATTGCAATCGGCACGTTCTTCTCCTGCTCGATCACCGACCCCTTTGGCAATCTTTAAATTAAGCTGATGGAAGTGTACAGCCTTTTGGAAGTTACCGAGTCTCCAATAAGTAATGCCGAGATTTTCATAGGCACGCCCTTTACTTGATAATAGTCGTTTTCTTTAGTATGACTCAGTCGTTTTTCTTGTTGCTCTGTGACGTTTTTTCTCTTGATTGGCCATGTGCGTGTTGAAGCCCCTGTGAAAAGGTTTTTTTTTAAAGGAAATTATACTTAAACCATATATAATTTCATAGGTACCACTGCATTTAGGGGAAACCTAACTGTTGATGCGCAATAGTTAATGATAACAGAACATGATTATTATCCTAGTCATATACATTAAATGAGTAAAATAAATGAACAAATAAATAAATGAAGTGAATGAAATATGTATAAAGCAGAAAACCTTGTGATTGTTGCGGTGTTAGAGAGAGACGATATAGGAGTTCGGGACTGGGACTCTGCTAAATGTACTACCTACTGTGGTACCTACAACCAACGGTCCAACTAGGTAGTTGGTTTGCTAACTTAGAACATACGCCACTGAACCGTTCCCACACCTTAAAAACGACTAATTGACGACATCAACAATAGACAAACCGACTACGGACATGACTACCAAAAGACGGATGGAAACGCACCAATCACGGTTTACAGTCTTAACGGCCAATGACATCACGGCTTAACTGACAGACGACCAATAACATCACGACTTTGTTGGCCTGTCAGATCAACGACCAGAGTCCTTTTACCATCTCCTGACGTTACACAAATCACTTGACTCTGATGATTTCTACCGCTCAGATTGTCGCAACGTCAGTCAATACCATCACATACAGTCCTTCTTAGGACTACACTCACCCAGATATGACTCCTGGGATCAAACCATTTACGATGTCACAAGACAGTATATCATATTGTATCGTTGGGGTTTGCGTGAATTTAAGTGAAATTTGAAACAATACCAAACAGTTGACACCCCACAAAGGCACTGCGGGTTGCGGGGGAACTATTTGGTGTCCGACTACTAATTTTTGACTTAAAAATTCCAATTTTAAACCTTCACGAAATCTTCGATGTTTTGTATTTGCCTCAATTTAATTAAGCCTTTGAGAAAAATTATCTCTTCCCAAATAGACCCTTAAAACACCAAAAAAATTCACAATATATCCCACAACATAGCTTTGTCTAAAGAGCAGAGGGATTTTTGATTGCTTGAAATGCAACACAGTTATTAACATTAAATCCAAGTTCAGCGACCTGAAAACGGTGTTCAGGTATACCCGCCTTAAAAACCGAGAATGAGGTCGCTACGGGAAATCTCAAAGTGAGGCTTTGCCTTGTCCGAACGATAGCGAGCGAAACGGTTTGAACTAAAAACCTTACTTCAAGCCGTCACTTAACTTCGGGTAATGCGCGTGCTTACCTTTTCATGAATCGTTTCAAACTTTTTGATGACAGTTTTCCTGTTCGTATTTTCTACCGTGGCTCGTATTAATAGACGTATTTTGATTGCAAAATGTAAAACTAGGATTTATCCAACTAAGATTTATTCATTCATATTTGCCTTAAAAATCCGAGTCGTAAAGTTAGCGGTCATCACAAATCCAGGATCGGGGATCATAAGCACATCCCAGGTTGTCACAGCTCTACTGGGAGACTTTCCTCTTGTCTCGATACATTGTTCCAGACTATCGCACGAAAGCAGCGATCTTTTTGTAACGTTCCTTTACAAATGATGCAAATGATTTTTATCATTTTCATTAAAAAAAAAAGAGACATGCCTAGACACAATTTTACTTTCAATGAACGTTTCTAGCTTGTACAAAAATAAACCAAAAGAAGAAGGAACGACATGCACTTAGTGAACAAAGAATACGAAAAACGTTCCACAACTATAAACCACTGACCTCAGCAGGTCTCGAAAAGGAAATGCTTAAGGCGGGAGTTAACCTAAACATCGTCTTTTAGCCGCTTAACATGGATTTCACGTTGATATCTCGTTCGCGTTTCAAGCGATCAAAAATCGCTCTGCTCATCCACAAAGCTATGCTGTGGGATATTTTGTGAAATTTTTGGTGATTTTTTGGGTATATTTGGGAAGAGATAATTGTTCTCAAGGGAGTAGTTAAATTTAGGAAAATAAGAAAAATTGAAGATGTAATAAGGGTTTAAAATTGGAATTTGAAGTTAGAAATTATTGAAGGGATACCAAACAGTTCCCCTTGCAACCTGCAGTGCGTTTGTGGGGTGGCAACAAAGTGGAAGTGTTTCAAAACATTTACTGCATCAAAATCCCTTCTTCAAACACCTTAAAATTACACACAAATTCACGTTTACCCCCACCTTAAGAGAGTGCAAGAGAGAGCCTAGAGAGTGGTGGTGGTATGAAGTGATGTGTATAGCCAGATTCGTTTCAAGATCGCGCAGCGCGTTTATCGCGGAAAGTTATTTCGATCGATCGATGATATTTTCGGCTGTGAATTTTGATGGTGAGGTAAAATCTGTTAGTTCGTTCAATAAAACGAACCACATCGTTTCTATCGGTGTCCTAAACTAAAACGGAGAAAAATATCATCAATGTAAAGCCTGCACTCTCTTTGTTGTTTTAACGCTGTTTTAATTTCCGCCGAGACAATAAAAGCAAATGTCACGGCCGTTTTTGTTTTCATGCGTTTTTCTCTCCCCATTGAACTGGGAAAAAAAAGAGTCCTCTTTTAGGATTACACCAAGCATTTCCTTCAGTGCTGGGGTCAGTGGTTTATAACTGCGGAACGTTTCGTATTCCTTGCTCACTAAGTGTATGTTCTTTCCTTCTTCTTGTGGTATATTTGTGTATAAGAAGGAAATGTCCATCGATACTAAAATTGTATCTAGGCATGTCTTTGTTTTCTCTCGTTGTTTTCGTAAGATAGGCTGGAACAATGTCTCCACAAAAGGAAAGTCTAAAAAAAAAAACAAAAAAAGGAACAACCTGAGATGTGCTTTCCCGGTCCTTGATCCCTGATCCTAATTTTCCAGGGAACGAGTTGTGTTGATCTCTAAATTTCTACTACAAAAATCCGAGTTGTATATTTTACAATTAAAATATATTGAGCATTGTCCTATATGACCCACTGTAATTTTCACTTTTTGCTCTATTCGCATCAATTTTAAATGCAAGTAAAGCAAATGAAATGCAGCCTTCGGATAAGTTTTAGTTACTCGGCCCGTGGGCATTACGGGAGGGTAATAATACCCTAGCGCTCAATTCCTAAACAATGAGGAAAAGAGAAGGACAGCCGTGCAGCTGAAAACGACGAAAGGGATACAATCAAAAAATTACTTTTTGATGAGAAAAACGAAAACTGACAAAACCTTTGTCGTCGGGGGTGCTCGTGGCTGTTGTTGCCCAATTGGGAAGTTACCCAATTGGGACTTTACCTGCTGACCAAGCAGGTGGTCGTGGCCGCCGAAGCAGCGGATATGCACACTTGCGTATAACTGAGCTCTCCCAGTTATTCACCTGGGCCCCAGCGCGTGGCCGAAACCACCTTAGGTCGTCCCAGTGAAAAGGACACCCTATTGTCAGGTAATGAAAGACACGCATTGAGCCCTATAAGGATTCAGAGGTGGCCATCCTCACCTCCCAGTGCCCGGCGATTATTCACTGATAACATTATGAAGTCACTTGCGTATTTATAATTTAAAGTCGTATATGCCTAATAGTTGTGGGAAGCGAATATCTGTTGTACTACTGCGCATGCGCGCTTCACAGTTATTCAAGAAGGGAACAAGAAATTAAGGACGAGAACGAGAAGCTGGCGTTCCCAAGTGTCGCCCCACTTGTCCAATAGGTGAGCTTCAGTTAACCTGAGTGAGGTGAGACAGTGCCTAAGTTTAACGACCACATTAAAGTAAGGAACAGTTTGAATGTGACATCAGGCAATATGGCGGACCTACGAACGTTCGTGACGGGTAAAAGAAGCTCGCATCTCAACAACTCAATAACAACTCAGTCATCAGTATGGAAAAAGTATGAGTTTATATTCGCTGCCAGGGTAGGCCATTTAACATATGCCTAAAGAGCATTTATGTTCTCAGTTATGAAATTAAGATAAAACTTACGTTTTACGTAAAAATTCAGCCGTAAAATAGCCTTGGAATCCTTCTTAAAGAGTATAACGTCATTATTATTCGATAGCCTCAGTTTAATTTTGTTACAATTTAGTTGATAAATTATTTCAAGTACCTTTTAGACATTAAACATTCTCGATTAGCAACGACTCCAGTCTGTCCTAAGTTAGAGTAGAGATCTTCTCTTTCCTTACATAGTCATAAATCTACAAAGTCTGATGGATCAGAACAGTCATCAACCTACTACCTGTATTCATTATTACGGGGCGACATTCATAACATTTCAAGGCCATCAGGCCAAATAAACATTGATTGTCATTCTGTGATTTCTACTCTAACTGGATCTTAAAAATACGGTATTATATTTATATTATAAGCTCTTACAATATCAGTTTCACAATTTATAATCTCTGATTGTGCTTGGTTATCCCAAAGTTTCTTTTTTGATTCTTTAACATGAAAGGGAATGTGCAAACAAAGGCAGACAGTTTAAGCACGGCAAAATAAAATGAACATTGGACAGAGTGCTTACAATATACCCGTAAAAACACATGACACTACACGTCAGCTGTTGAAGCCTACAACAGAAAACACTTAATTGGTTGTGCATTTCTACCTTTCTAAATCCAAGTAAGGATCTGAGGATGAAAGTGTTTCAGCCCTTACCTTTAAGAGCTTTGCTGTTCTTCATGTTTTAATACATTAGGAAGGTCACAATGAGTGTATAATTTTACTTTCTGTCACTGGCACTATTTTCCTACTAGCTATAAGCTATAATGCACAATTTATTTTTAAGTGCTTTTCCTAAATATGTGTATACTCATCTTGTATTTTGTATCAGGCTTTAAGAAAAAAATATGCATATACTTCAGTTTAACCTAAGGAGGGTAGTTTTTAAGTTTCTTCTTCTAACTAGTGTTACAGTGTTGTTAATCGGGAACCAGTTGGTCTAAGCATGATCAAGCTAGCTCAAAAAAGGGTCTGTGCATGAGCGTTGACCTCCAGTAGAAATATCAAATCAGCTTTTAGCTTTCCTTTTGAGTATGAGACTAGTGTTGCAGTGTTGGTAATTAGATGAGTAATCAAAATGAGTTTAACAATAACCGCAGTTTCACTTCTATGATATTATAGTTTAACATTAAAGTTTGTGGTTTGGATGATTTCTGCATATGTTAAAATATAAAATATAAAACTACCATCCAAATATTATTGCACATGTAGCCTTT
>JAEMWC010000642.1:0-15000 GCA_016490735.1 Pachyseris speciosa
TGTGTACTTAATGGCGCTGTCAATTAATCGGATGTTTTCTCCAATAAATCTTCCCTTATAAAACCAGATTGATCATTTGAAATAATATTGGGAAGAACAGCTTTTATACGATTTGCAATGGTTTTAGTTGCAAGCTTATAATCAAAATTTAAAAGCGTGATGGGTCTCCAATTTTTTAACAGATCATGTTTAGGTCTGCCTCTTTCTTGGAATAAGCTTGATTATTCCTCGCTTTTGGGAAACCGAAAGCTCTCCAAGTTCATAAGAAAAATTTAACGCGTCTATTAATAAGGTTGCCAGATCCCTCCAAAAAAACTTTATAAAATTCTGCGGGGAAGCCATCTGAGCCCGGAGATTTCCCATTTGCCATACTCTTAAGGGCAACAAGACATTCTTCAGTATTTAGCAGCCCTTCGCAGCTGTCAGTTTCCTCATTTGAAAGGCATTTTCCAGTTGCCTGAGTGAAAAAACCACTGTCTGCGGAGTTGTGCGCGCATTAATTGTTGAGGTGGACAGATTCTTATAGAAAGATTCACATTCTTCTAAAATGTCCTTGTCTGTATGCGCGTAGGTCGTGTCGCTTGTTTTAAGCTGCGTTATTGTTCCTTGCTTGCAATGGCGTTTTTCAAGATTAAGAAAATATTTGGTGTTCTTTCTCACCTTCATTATACCATTGGGATTTGGATCTCAAGATTGCCCCTTTTGTTCGGTATTCAATTATTTCTCTCCAGTTCACGCCTTTTGATCTCGAGATCTGTCCATAATTCAGTCCTTTCATTTTCCTTAACATTAGTGCTACTGAGATTTATTTCCAAATCGGAGATGATCTTCTCAATCTCCTCTTCTATCCTTATAATTTTCTTTTTTTTCTCGCCCCGTATTTCAGAGATTCTTCCCTCACTTTCAATTTGACCATTTCCCATAAAAGGCTGGGAGATACTGAAATATCACCAGCGTATTCATCTTTCGTTCGTTGAATAGCTAATTTAATGCAGTTTATATATTCAATCTCAGAAAGGACAGAAGTATTTAGTTTCCAAAAACCTCTACCGCGAGCATTGGAGTGTACTGAGTTTGTAAAGTGATCATCGAGTGATCAGTTTTTATAGCCAGGTATTATATCGGCACAAAAAGTATTACAGAGGGTGCTTTCACTGATAAGAAAAAAATCAAGCCTACACTGAACTTCAGGTTTTTTTTTGTCTCCACGTGTAATCTATTTTGGTCAGGATTCATAGCCCGCCACACATCTATCAGGTCTAGGTGCTCACAGAGTTCACAGACAACATCTCGTGCTTTTTGATGCGTTCGGGCAAGGCCGCCTTTCTTATCTTTAGCAATATCAAGAACAAGATTGAAGTCACCGCCAAAAATTAGTTCATCACAATTAAATTTTTTCAATTGTTCGGATACATTAATAAAGAAGTTTGGATTATCATTATTCGGTGCGTAAATGTTCACGAGTGTGCAGCACTTACCACTGGTTGACAAATCACAAATAAGAAAACGGCCCTCGGGGTCAACATGCGTGGCGGTAATTTGAAAGCAAAAATTGTTGTTAAATAAAATGGCAACACCCGCTTTTTTGGTTGAACAGCAACTGAATAGCGCTTGGTAGCCCCACTCTGCTCGCCAATCGTTTTATATTTCCTTGGTGCAGTGCGCCTCCTGAATAAAATAAACTGACATATTTTTGGAACGCAGCCAATTGAACATCTCTCTCCTTTTGGTCTTGTCCCTAGTCCCCGAACAGTAATAGAAGCTGTTTTAAGATCCATGTCACTACATTTTTTTTAAGACCTAGTGACGGCCATCTATGCATAAATGCGGTCCCAAAAGGGTGACGTGTATACTGAAGAAACACACACAAAACAAAGCTAAATACAAAACACGCAACAAAACTTATCAAGACAAAGGGTTGAGAGGTATCCAACGTAGAACAAAAAATTGTAGGCGATCATTTCCACAGAGGAAACCGTCCATCCGCCACAGTCTCTTTGGATAAAATAAAAAACAAAACAAAAATCTGGAAAGCAACCCACATTAAACAAACTAAAGAAATTTTTCAGGCGGAAAAGGTGGAGAGCAAAAGCCATTGTGACCTCAAGCTACGAATTCTTTACCCACAGGCCATAATTTACCCTTAATGTATAACTTATCTGGTTTAGAGGCGCTAAAGTTTGCTGGTAATCCACTCCGTCTTGCTCTTTTCAAAGTCTCTACTTGAGGTCTCCGTTTTTCAATGATCTCGGCGGGTAGATCCCTAAACATCTGATAACCAGTTCCTTTAAGTCGGTGGCCCCGTGCTAATATGTGTTCACAGTCCTGATATCGGAGGAAGCGTGCTAGAATTGGACGTGTTTCACCCTCCTTGAACCTGCCCGTACGATGAACACGCTGTATTTCCACATTCCTTGCATCTGCAAAACCAAGATCTTGCTCCAAAAAGCACCTTAGCACTTCCTCAGTGTCCTCCTGAAGTGCCGTTGTTGACAATGTTTATGAATATTATGTTTTCACGGCGCGAGTAAGCCTCCAAGTAGAGATTCTTCATGTGTAGGTCTGCTAACGTGTCTTCCTGTTCCTTTAGTTTATCTCTTAATATTACCAAGTTCTTGTCACATTCTGCTTCTTTCGTCTTTAGTTCCTCAAGGTCCTTATCATGACTGCTGATGTCTTTCTGCATCTCAATGATTTCGCCTTTGGCCGAAGAGTGAAAAGCTTCCAATCGTTCCGTTCTACGTTCAAGGTTTTGAAGGTTATTTTCAATCTTTCGTAGGGAACTTTCGATGTCATCCAGTTTTTCGAACTTCTGCAAAATTTCTTGGAGTTTACTAGCGACGTCTGCGGACATATCTAGCGCCGTTAAGATCTCGTCTTTCTCGGGTTCCCTGGCAATGGCATTCTCCGCGTGTTCCTCAACTAATAACAGATTTTTCGGCTTCTTTGCTTCCGGGGACTCCCGAGATTCGTCAGATGAGGTTGAAGATCTGTTTCTTCGTTTGTTTAAAAACCTTTCGAGAGTATTCGCCATTCGCTGCTTCCCAAAATGTTCAAAAGCGGCGGACGGTTGAAGGAAGCGACCTACGCCATTGTTGACCTCGTCCCAGTCCCAGTCCCAGTCCCAGGGTGCGTTTCTTGGGAGAATCCAAGATTGGATTTTTGATCCGAGATCATGCGGATTTTTTACCACCAAAGAAACGAAAAATCCAAAAATGGATTTTTTTTATTAGCCGTGACAACCCCAACATGCATAAAAATTATGAAAATACAAGCAGGGCGGATAATTTCGGTTCAATTTCACGATAAACTCACCTTGATCGTTGGCCATGACCCAGCTGAAAAAGTAGCGAGAACATGACGGATTTCTACAAGACGACGGCTTGCCAAACATACTACTTTTTGTATCTGCTCCCCAAAGAAACGCACTGATCATGAATCCTAAAAATTCGGATTTAGATTTGATCTAATGTATCCACTCGGAGGGTGGATTCTTTAGATTCATAATCCTTTTTCGGATTTTAGTAAGGAAACGCAAAATCCATTTATGGATTATAGAATCCGGATTTGGATTTTCCCAAAGAAACGCACCCTTAATTCCCTCTCTCCTCTGGGAGAGTAGAGCCATAATATCTCCATATCTTGAGCATATTTCTCACTCACTTCCGTCAATCAGCTGTGCGCGCTACAGATCTTAGACATCTTAGAAGAACAAAGAAACTGTTCGCAGTCTCGGTTAGCTATCACTTAAGGAACTACTCGTTTCTTCAGCTGTCCGAGAACACGAAAACCCAAAAAGGATGCAGTTTTTATTTATCAAAATCTGAATACGAGAAAGAAGTACAATACAAGTTACAAGGGTAACAAAGTTTTTTGTTGGATCCCATTGGATCCCTATACGAGAGAGTTTTATAGGATCTAATAAAAAAATTCTTCAAAATAAATACACAGGACTGGCCACTGTCAAATGCTACAAGAAAGAAAATGCGATGCTATAAGAAAATGAGTCTTTCTTCATTCAAACTTCACGTACAGGACTGCAAAAACCACGACGCTGCAGTCAGTAATGAGGCATAAAGCGGAGCAACGAACAACACACCGCCTCCACTGGTCTTAGGCTTGCCTCCCCTGTTCACGTGTTTCTCGCATGATTTCTGCTTGCTTTCACTCAAACACAAGGCGTGATCCATCACGTGAAACACATATTGCTGCTCCACTACACCATGAAACAAGTATGCACCAGGCCCATCCGCGAATACACCTGTGAAAACATTCCAGAAAGTTTAATGTGCGAAGAAAGTAAAATTAGTAATTGACAGCGACATTAGAGATGAGGGCTAGCACAATTACCCCAAGGAGCAAATCGTCGTTAAAATTTCTGAATAGACCACCTTCTGGTAAAAGCAGGGTTGGGTTACCATGACAACAGTTGGGAACTTTTGTTGCATACTTATTCGTATGGTTGGGGAGATTAGGGCAGGCTGGATTTTGTTAAGACTATAAAAATAAAAAAAGTATCCGCGTAACTGCCCGAATCTCGCCCACAGTCTCTTAGCGGCTAAGTGTTTAAAGCATCTGACTGGCACAAGGAAGGGGATAGGTTAGATTCCCATCGGAATTAAACTTACATTGTTCTTTCGTCCCATGCTTGCTCGATAAAAAATATAGCTTTTCCTATAGCACAACTTGCTAGCGGCCATTAATTAATTTGATCTGCATGGGAAATCACTTTTGTTCCTCACTCAAAAGTCGAGTATCCTTGGAAGAAAAGCTGCTTTTAGTTAAGGCGGCTAAATCACCGATTTGTAATGTTTGGTCCAGCTTTGATTAAACAACCCTCCTAGAGAGGTGAGACTGTATAGATACTCCTGACCGCGGATGATCACGATAGATACGGATTGCAACTTGTAAAAATCCCAAGCCGCAGTTTTCCAGGTTTCCTTCTTGTATATACCAACAACTTCTACTGCAAACATTGCTCGACGTTTATGAATTTACTTGATGTGTTTGACTTGGATCTTTAAGACTATATCGCGTGCAAAAATGTTCTTAGTTTTGATCAGGACATGTAATTACCCTTGACATTGCTCCCTAAAGAATGTTAAACCACATTCTTACCAATATCCTCAGATGAATGACTTTCATAGTCAAGCAAAACAGTGGCCTGCTGTAGATAGTCCTTGTCAGAGGTGTTCACACTGCGCAGGTCTGGTCGAGATCCGTTCAGCCCGCCTGGTCCGTCCGCATAGCCCAGAGTGGTGTATGTTCTGCTTTGCGTGTCCACAGCTAATGTGTTGTCCACCTTCCTTATCAAACCAAACACAGGGTTCCCACGTTTCGGGTACCCACCGATTGTGAAGACATGAGAGTGGTCAGCGGTTACCGTTATCAGCGTCTCGTCTGAGAAGTGAAGAAATTAATTAAACAATAAAACCATTAATTAAAATTAATTAATTAATTAGGGCGGGGAAAACATTTATTAATGTCCAATTAATGCTTACCAATATCGCCAAAAGAAAAGCGTAGTAGGATTGGTTTTGTTTACAAGTTTGGAAGCACAGTCCTGTTTTGAAATCTTTCAGTTTCAAAGAAGAACTCGAAACGGTATTTCTACGAATAGGTTCACACGTTTCAAAGTATGTCAACTCTCTTTACTTATAGTGGAAAGAGTCGAAACTCGAAAAAGTTAAGCCATCTATTGAGGCTTAATAACTGGGGGGGGGGGCTTCTGCGTAAAACGATAGAAAACAGGTCGTTTCAAGGGAAAATTGACATGAAATCCAATCAGTTACCTTTGTTAACTATTTGTAGCGCCCTACCAACCGCTTTATTCATTGCAATAGCATCATACAGAGCTGTAACAGCCTTGCCATCGTGGTGCCCGTGATCAATGCGCCCGGCTGAAAACAAGAAAATGACAATAAAATTTCGATCATGTGAACCTTTCTCTGCCCATTCCGCTGCTCGAAGAGTTAATACAGTGCAGACATAAGGGAACTTTCTAAATAACCCGTGCAATTTATTTTGATTTAGATTAAAAGAAATGGGAGTACTATCAGCGCGTTCACAACGACACCATGCCATTTAAGTGCACTGAGTTATAAAAACATAAAAAAATAGATTTAAAAGGTGTACTCGCGTTCTCCACAAAACCTTGAAGTAGGTCGTTCAAGTTGTTTTTTTGTAGAGGAAAGCCAAAACGTTTAACGTACGCGCAGAGCTATTGTTTATTCCCGTTAAATCTTTTGTTTTGTGGCGTTACCGCACTGTGACACTGCAGTGACAAACCTTCAACTAACAGGAAGTATCCCTTAGGGTTCTTCTGCAGTATTTTGATGGCTTTTTCAGTCATCTCTTCAATCGACGGCTCGCCATCTTTGTCAGACGCGCGATTCACTTCGTATTGCATGTGAGAGTACTCAAAGAGCCCTACGAAAGAAAGAAAACGCCTTGAACACACGTGTACGATGGATGCATCAAATCTGATTCTCACAACAGTTGTCAACAGCATTTGTCATGTCACAACCGTGAAGACAAAGAAACAAATATGAGTCCTTGGCGAGAAAAACGCCAGGGCCTTTAATACACCACCGGAACTTGAGCTTCAGCCACTAAGCTGTACTTGTTGGAGAGACTCAAAATTAAACGAGCTAAGTCATTTGCTTGGATCTACTCGTAAGAGCAATGATATCGAAACGATTTGATGTACTGATATTAACAATTATTCACCGAAGTGGAAGTGAATAGTGGTGGATATTTACAGAGCCGCGAAGCGGCGAGGTTAATATCCGCCACTTTCACCGACACTGAGGTGAATAATTGTTTTAATATATACCACACAAGCTGAATAATTAGCGGACCAAAACATTACTTTATGTGTTACAATATACCGAAAAGCGGTCGGAAATTGTAAAATCTCGCGCGCCGGCTGCTCGGAGGTGAATGGTACTTGTTATTCACCTCCGAGTTAACCAATCAGAGCGCGCGAAAAGTACTATTCACTTGTGTGGTATATACCGCTGATTGTCGAATAAAGGAAATATTGTACAAGAATGTAAGATGTATTTCTTCTGTTATTCGATCAACTTATGTGTTAAAAAAGAAGCAACTGAAAACAAATTGAGGCTTCATCTTTGCAATGACGTTATTTTATCAAGTTTCCGCGGCTGCTCTAACTTTTTAAACATTTCCCTTCGCCCTTGTTTAGTTTTATCCAACTTTGTACCGGTGCTGTTCTCCAATGGCATAGTAAGAATTTGCGCTTATTTTATAGCCCTTTTTTTGACAATAAACCAGTTTGTATACATGCTGCAGTAAATATAGCCAAATACGAATGCATCGATATGAAGTAGTTGTATAGTTAACAATTATTCACCGAAGTGGAGATAAATATCCACCACTTTCAACGACACTGAGGTGAATAATTGCTTGGGGAGCAGGGTTGGCGTAGTGGTGAGAGCGCTCGCCTTCCACCAATGTGGCCCGGGTTCGATTCCCGGACTCGGTGTCATAAGTGGGCTGAGTTTGTTGGTTCTCTACTCTGCTCCGAGAGGTTTTTCTCCGGGTACTCCGGTTTTCCCCCCTTCCCAACAACCAACATTTGATTTGATTTGATTTATTAAGAGTTGATTTGGTTTAAAAATTGTAAAGCGCCATTGATCTGTATTTGTAAATGGCGCTATATAAGTAATAAATTATTAATTATTATTATTACTACACAAGCTGAATGACTAGCGGACCAAAACATTACTTTATGTGTGACAATATACCGACAAGCGGTCGGAAATTTTAAAAATCTCACGCGCCGGCTGCTCGGAGGTGAACAGTACTTTGCTAATCACCTCCGAGTTAACCAATCAGTGCGCGCGAAAGCACTATTCACTTATGTAGTATATACCGCTGATTGTCGATATTCCACCCAAGAAAGGGAGCTTCAGCAACGAGGACGGCAACGGCAACGACATCGCCACAAAACAGTAGATTTAATGAGCAACAACAATCGCTCTGCATTTTGGTACATTTCTTTGACGTCCCTGCAAAACATCAACGTCAGATGGCGTAATTGTTTAGGTTTTGTCGAGACTTAATTCCGTTCATAGTAATTTAGTCTCTAAACAGTTCGCCATCATTTTCCAAGTTAAGCATATTGGAATAATGGCAAAAGCCTTAGAAAAATGTGAAGTTATATTTTGAAATGACGTTTTCGTTGCCGACCCCGTCGCCGTCGTCGTTGCTAAAGCTCCCTGCTGTAATTCACATGTTACACCGGACTTATGTTGCATTGATTTTACGGACTTGTGTATTTTCTAAGGCATGGTATAAACGGATCGTGTGCCTACCAAGAAAAGACAAGCGACTTGTGGGATGTTCCTGGGTATACAACTCGAAAACACTGTATGGCAGCATGTAACTGAAAGAATCGCCCAAACAAACAAAGGTAAACTTTCTCGACATACCTATCACGTGATCGACCTTCTGCACATCGATCTGGTCAAACTGAGTTTTGTTCCACACGTACTGTGAGTTGGTGTGATTATCAAGCCACATCTGAATCAGATCTCTCCCATCCAGTCTCTCTCCTTTCTTATCCGGGTACTCAGGGTCTGTTTGATTTGTAGGCAAGAGTTTTCTGCGGCCCCCACCGAACACCACTTCCATGCCATCACCGAAGGGGAACTCAACGAGTTGCAAAGCTGTGAGAGAAATACAGAGAGGGCAACAAGGGTCAGATGTGTTTCTCAATTCACTCTTGTCTTCTAGGCTTGAAATTAACCTTGGATGCTGCACGAGAGTTTCTGGTTTCTACAGCTAACATTTAGTCATTATCATTGTTATTGGCATTTACTCCTGGCGTATAAGTTACATTATTAAATTATGCGTACCTATATCTAACTACTTACTCATACATTCTCTTGACCACAATATGAAATGAACTTTAAAACTAAGAAAAAGCTACAACATTGCGAACGATTTTTGTTATCTTGCAAATACCAGCCTAGGCGTCAAAAAAATCTACTTGGCGGGAAGCTGATCTCAGCCTATTATGCAAATTGTCTTTGTCTTTGGCCAAATTTGACTGGTCTTGATGCCTTGGAGCCGCGTCTTGGCGTCTCGATCACTTTTCAAGCTGAAAATGCCCTTTCTTCCTTGGTATAGCATTTAACAAATAGACTTTTATTTGGTCGTGTGTGTGTGTGTATTCCGATAACGCATACACGAAGTCAAAATTTGGTAAGAACAACGACGTACGCTACAACCTGCCCGCGAAAAGCGTGACTGATGTTCTTTCCACATTTTCACGCCCTCTTTGCGTTATCAGATCACACACCCACAGCTAAATGGAATGGCTTTAAACATTACTTGGATACGAATAATGACGTCATTCGTTCGTCTGTACTCTAATCACAAACTCTTCTCGTCCAACCAAAACACGAGTTTCACTAGTATAGCACTATTGCATGAATTCGTACAGTTCTTAACTGCAATTACCAATATCTTTGCACTTGGATCCGTCGTCCTTTGCCTTTTCCTTGATATCCGCGTCAGCTTCCCAGTCACGGTCAGCGGCGTACGCGTACGCGCTCGCAGGAGTCGCGTGGGAGACACGCGTGGTGGTCACGATTCCCGTTGACATCCCAGCCTTCTCAGCGAGTGCGAGGATGGAAACAACTTTACTTTGTTCCGTTAAATCTGCGCAGTAACCCCTTCTGACTCTTTCGTCAACACCTAGCATCCCTTTAGAGAAGTGGAGTAAGTAAAAAAGGCCTTTAATTATCAGCAAATTCAAGTACATCTTCCACCAAGGAAGAACGAATAAGCCGCTTACAGCGGAAGAAATTATCCCGGAAGGCATCTGCCAACGTAGTCTAGACATAACTGAACACTGATAGCTAACACTGGTTATTCATTAAACATATGAGAAAGCTATACTAAACTTCGAGAATTTTCCTACAAGTTCAGTATGATTCCAGTTCAGTTCAGTTTTCTTTATTTACACTTCATCAGTAAACATGAAGACTAAAGCCCGGCTAAACGGGAAATGTTTGGTGACAAAACATCATCATCATCAAACATTCTTTGGTGACCAAACATTTTACCGTCTGGCTACCTTGTTTGATCGTGTTTGGTCTGCTTGTTAACCGTTCGGCCAGGGCTTCAAGAGGGTTACCCAATGCACACGCACTGTATCGATCCGTATAAGCGCTGTGTCGATCCGTACGGAGCGTAAGGAGCGTAAACCTAGCAATCGATCCGTAAAGAGCAACATACACTTCGTGAATTGCATCTCATTACTGGAACTTAGAATATTTTCTATTTTCGCTTGTTGAAGAGGCGCATGATTGTGCATGAGGCCAGTTTTGAAAACGCCTGATTTTTGGTCTCACGCTTAAAGAACGAGGAATACAATAAACATTCTTTCTGCCGCTTGTTTACGGCACGAGTGTTGTTGATACTCTCATTATTTTCGCTTGTTGAAGAGGCGTATGCTTGTGCATGAGACCAGTTTTGAAAAGGCCTGATTTTCGGTTTCACGCTTAAAGAACGAGGTATACAATATACATTCTTTCTGTCGCTTGTTTACGGCACGAGTGTTGTTGATACTCTCATTATTTTCGCTTGTTGAAGAGGCGTATGATTGTGCAGGAGACCAGTTTTGAAAACGCCTGATTTTCGGTTTCACGCTTAAAGAACGAGATATACAATATACTTTCTTTCTACCGGCTTGTTTAACGCGCTAGTATTTTTGATACACGAACTGAGATGCACTCCTGATGTAATGAGATGCACGCTCCGTATGAGTTTAGCATACGCAGCGTAAGCAAGGTTGTCGATTCGTACGTACGATCCGTACGGAGCGTACGAATCGACACACTGTACTGTCAGGCGTAATGATGAGATGCACGCTCCGTATGAGTTCAGCATACGGAGCGTAAGCAAGGTTGTAGATTCGTACGATCCGTACGAATCGACAAATGCTATTGACGATCCGTATCAGTGCGACAGTATTGGACATGAGTGGGCTTCAAACATCAACATGTTTGGACACCAACAATGTTTGATGATGTTTGGTCACCAGCAAACATTTTCAGTATAGCCGGCGGCAGGGCTTAACTATCTTTTGAACGAAGTGTGCAGTGGCTAGACGAGCTGAGCTGCTTTCAAGGTGACCACTGCCGCTCAATTAAAAACGATCACAATCTAAAACTTAGTCTTTTAGATGGTGTCGATTGCCCAGAGGAGAGAATTGTCAAAAAGTTGAACTCACTTTTGTGTTCATAAAAGAAACTCTTTGCATTGTATTATAAACTGGAGATAACCTAAGCTTTTGAGATCAATAGGAATTCCTTCCTAGAGTACTGATTTCAAACGATAACAAATGAGTCCTGAGAACTTGTCATAATCCTGCTGTGTTCCTATCTGTCTTAAAAGCTACGTGTTTAAGTATTCATCTTTCAGCCAGGATTAGTCACCCAAGGTTGAGATTTTGTTATTATATCATTGGATGAGCTGGCAAAGTTGAAATAAATTGGGCTTGGGAGCGCCCTGCTCCCAGTAACTGATTTGTAAAAGAGCTCGAGTCGATGTAGACTTTCGAAAAAGTCCGTCATCCTATTTAAATATGGCACGGAACCTCTCGGGACTTCGTCGCTCGCTTAGCCGCATCGCGGTATGAAAAGCTCGCTCCTAGACTCGAGAGGTCGACTTGTGGCAAGTCCAGAGTCGATGGAACTTTCGTCGAACTTCCAAGAGCCGTCATTCAAAAGACGATTTTGAGCGCCTTTCTCTCTCCTGTACTCGCCTTTGACAAAATGTACGTACGTCCCCTAAACATTTCGAACTGATTTCAAATCTATCACACGACTAAAGCGGACTGTAGATTGCGCTGCACTGATATGACGCGAGCTCGCGTTGGATATAAGGTGATGGATAGGCAACGCGTACGAGGTATGTTCCATCGAGTTAGCTGTAACTGTCTCGTATCCAGTTAGCGGGATTGGAAAAACTGTTTTATTAAATAATAATAATAATAATAATAATAATAATAATAAATAAATGAAGATAGATTCTGACCACAAGTCCACGATTTGTCATGCATCATTTAAATAGAGGATATTACACGGCGACGCCAAGATATGACTTTATTTTCGAGTGGTAAAATATTGCTTTTAAAACGGGAAAATAAAATTCATATCTTCAAGCTATGAAAAATTTTACGTCAGCTTCAGCCTATAACTTCTAGAATCTATTGCTCGCCATTTCTCACTGACTGTTTTCATAAACAACCATCAGTGAAAAAGCGGGAAATGGCCCCATCAATATCCTCCCCAGTGCTAGTGAGGATATGGAAAATACGCCACTCGAGTCCCAGATGTCATTTCGTATGAATTTTACGATAGGTGTATTTTCCAGTAAAACACTCGTGTCCATATAATAATGACTGATATACCACAGCTTCTGAGCCAATCAAACCTCTAGACTTACCTCAATTTATCCAGGAATACAGTTGTAAAAATTCGGACTGACATGCTCCGCCAATTCAAGGCTATGCAAACAATGAATAAACCTTCTCAGAAAACACGTGTTTATTTATTACACAGTTTTATTTATGGTATGACAAGAATCGTTACTTTGGAATGGTCTCTGTTCGCATTATTTTTTAGGGAAATTGAAAACCTACAGTGCCGGTGAACTTACCTTCATTAGTTTTGATTCCGTTCAGGAATGCTGTGGCCGAGCTTGCAGAATCAGTTCCTTGCAGATCAACAGCGTAAGGTTTAGCCAGAGCTGACCAAGGAAACACCTCCCAGCTCAACACATTTTCCTCTCCTGTGTTTCCCTTCAGCTGTGCATCAAGAAACCGAGTGGCGGCGATGGTACTCAGGCCCATTCCATCACCCAGAAACAAAATCGCGCTCTTAGCGGTGTCGTCGTTTGGTTTGACCTTGAGGTTGGCTGTGATGAGCCTCACACCTTCCTTATACCAGGAATTATCGTCTTGATTTCGAAAAATGTCACCGTTAACACCTGAGAAGGACGAGGCAAAGATCAAAGATCCGCTCTCTAGTAGCCTGTTCCAGGCAGTAAACGGGGCGCGATAGTACCGACAGGAGCGAGTGGTAAACAAAGCGGCGAAAATGGAGAGGGGCTTTGGAATCATTTTTCGCCGCTTTGTTTACGACTCGCTCCTGTCGGTACCATCGTGTCCCGTTTACTATCTCTCTAGACACAAGCACATTAGAGGGAGAAGGCTTAACACGCTAAGATGCTGTTGCCATAGGGAACAGCCCGGGACAAATATGCATCCATTTTTAACTCGGAAAATATGCAAATTGGCAATTGTCACGCGTTCCTCCCCAACGAACGTCTGCTCAACCGAACTGCCACTTCCGTTCGCGGCGGTTAGCCAATTAAAGTTCGTCTTCCAATTTGTGGAAAGTAGGACTTCAACCGCGGGATTTATTTTCCCAGACGATGCATGTGAATCGTTTGGCGGAAATTACTCCACGGGTGTCGATTTCCATATTTACGAAGTTCGTAATTGGTTTCTTCAAAACAAAGGCTAACCGTCGAAGAAAAGAAGTGGAAGTTCAGTTGAGTTCGTGTAACGCGTGACGAGCCCGCTCGCTCCTTCGATTCCTGTTAAACATTTTGTACATCCGCTGACCAGTGCATAACGCTAGTGCTTGGCATATATTCCGCATCCAATCATTAAGATCACAAAAACGGCTAATTGATATTGAAGATAATTGAAGATACCACAAAAGTCTAATTACTAAATAAATACCTTTCGGCGGTCTAGTTTTAGACTATCTTTTCCCGCGAAAATGGGCAACAAGGACGACAACGGCAACGAGAGCGCCACAAAACAATAGTTTTAATCAGCGAAAACAAAGGCTTTGCAAGTGCAGATACTTGTGGTACGTGCAGCGACTTGTGATTGGTCATTGGGCTCCTGCGGGAGTCTGATTTGGCGGGAAATTCAATCTAAAAATAAATTGGTCTGTGAAAACGCCGTGACAGGAATATGCCCCTGAGAGCAGTTATACGCTCCAAGTGATAGGCTCCTGGTTAAAACCGTTTGCAACCCCCAGCGTCCAACATCGTTCAACAGGGTGCAACAAAATCGAACGAATGTTAAAGCCGTTGGCCCCGGCCTTAAGCATTAATACCCATCACGCTCATGAACTTCAAAATTAAAGTCAAAGAAATTTAGAAACTGGTTGTCAAATTTTTCAAGGAGCATTTTTTGTTGAGTGAAAAATTTAATGTCTGTATTTCTCCTCATAGGATTAAGTCCGTATTTTTCCGCGATAACGGAGCATTTAACTCGGTATTCAGCCGTATTCATTTTTATTCTCCTCAGTGTCGTCCATATTTTACTTGGATTAAACAGGTCGCTGAGCTCTTGTGATCGATTCCAGGACTTTGAACCCTGATCATGTGTTCGAGAGTCACGCCACCTCCCAACGTAATTTATCACGCCGCTGACTCCAACTAAACATTGCGTTTTTAGATCTTTTTACTGGCATCAAACATAGTTTTAGTACTTACTAGCGAAAGACCACTAAGAACTTCAGACTGAATCCGCCATTCACAGCAAGCAAATGATCTGTTTTCTGAGAGGTCCGCTAAAATGGTCAGACAACTTCAAAGATCACATACAATAATTGTGGCCGAGGACTGCCATTGAGTTTTAAGTGAATAAAATTAAATGTAAAACAAAATGAAAATAAAATTAAAATCAAATACAAATGCAATGAGATGTAAAAACAATGTAAATAAAATCAAAATCAAATGCAAATGGAATTAAATGTAAAACAAAATGTAAAACAAAGTTAATGGCAGCGCTCGGCCAAGCGTAAATTTAATTTCATTTGAAAAAAGAAAATTTTTATTTCACGTGGCCGAGCGCTGCCACTGCCGGAAATACGTGCCCAGGCCCCCAGGAACACATGCACGCGTTTGTTCAGGAAGCCGTGAGAAATATAAACAACTCAA
>JAEMWC010000642.1:32500-57500 GCA_016490735.1 Pachyseris speciosa
ATTAAGATCAAAAAGCAACTTGACACTCAAGTATATGCTACCCACGAACTAACAATTTTGTTAGAATGGTGGAGCGGTTATTAACTTGCAACTCTCAGGTATATGCTACCCACGAAGTTACAATTTTGTTAGAATGGTGGAGCGGTTATTAACTTGCAACCCTCAGGTATATGCTACCCACGAAGTTACAATTTTGTTAGAATGGTGGAGCGCTTATTAACTTGCAACTCTCAGGTATATGCTACCCACGAAGTTACAAGTTTTTTAGAATGGTGGAGCGCTTATTAACTTGCAACTCTCAGGTATATGCTACCCACGAAGTTACAATTTTGTTAGAATGGTGGAGTGGTTATTAACTTGCAACTCTCAGGTATGTGCTACCCACAAGGTTACAATTTTGTTAGAATGGTGGAGCGGTTATTAACTTGCAACTCTCAGGTATATGCTACCCACGAAGTCACAATTTTGTTAGAATAGTGGAGCGCTTATTAACTTGCAACTCTCAGGTATATGCTACCCACGAAGTTACAAGTTTGTTAGAATGGTGGAGTGGTTATTAACTTGCAACTCTCAGGTATGTGCTACCCACGAAGTTACAAGTTTGTTAGAATGGTGGAGTGGTTATTAACTTGCAACTCTCAGGTATGTGCTACCCACAAGGTTACAATTTTGTTAGAATGGTGGAGCGGTTATTAACTTGCAACTCTCAGGTATATGCTACCCACGAAGTCACAATTTTGTTAGAATAGTGGAGCGCTTATTAACTTGCAACTCTCAGGTATATGCTACCCACGAAGTTACAATTTTGTTAGAATGGTGGAGTGGTTATTAACTTGCAACTCTCAGGTATGTGCTACCCACGAAGTTACAAGTTTGTTAGAATGGTGGAGTGGTTATTAACTTGCAACTCTCAGGTATGTGCTACCCACAAGGTTACAATTTTGTTAGAATGGTGGAGCGGTTATTAACTTGCAACTCTCAGGTATATGCTACCCACGAAGTTACAAGTTTTTTAGAATGGTGGAGTGCTTATTAACTTGCAACTCTCAGGTATATGCTACCCACGAAGTTACAAGTTTTTTAGAATGGTGGAGCGCTTATTAACTTGCAACTCTCAGGTATATGCTACCCACGAAGTTACAATTTTGTTAGAATGGTGGAGTGGTTATTAACTTGCAACTCTCAGGTATGTGCTACCCACAAGGTTACAATTTTGTTAGAATGGTGGAGCGGTTATTAACTTGCAACTCTCAGGTATATGCTACCCACGAAGTTACAAGTTTGTTAGAATGGTGGAGCGCTTATTAACTTGCAACTCTCAGGTATATGCTACCCACGAAGTTACAATTTTGTTAGAATGGTGGAGCGGTTATTAACTTGCGACTCTCAGGTAACTATATGCTACCCACGAAGTTACAAGTTTGTTAGAATGGTGGAGTGGTTATTATAATTGTTACTCTCAGTTATATGCGAGGTTACAAACAATTGTGGTTAGTTGTCAGTGTCGCTGAAAACTTAGGTAAGTATATAGAGCATCAGTTTCTTCCTGTAGTAGTTTGCCTCCTCAAAGGTCCACGTGATCTGCTAAGGAGGCACTTTCTCTTCAAGGATGATCTGATTCTTGTCAAGAAGAATGCTTGCACCACAATTTTCTATTTAAAAATATAAACAAAAGTAATGTGACCTTTATGTAAGAATTATGAAATTTCATTTATTCCTTATTAATTTAGTCTGGTAAAACTTACTAACCATGATTTTAAACATAAATTTATTAACAGAAAAATGAATAAAAACAGTAGGCATAGGTTGATTTAGGGATAACACGAGAAAGTACCAAGACTCAAAAAATACTACAATGCCTATAGCTTGAACCAGACGGGACGTTCATGTACCTCCTGCCAGCACTCCAGCCTAGCCCCACCCCTCTCATACCTTAATTGGTGACCACTTGTGAAGGCCATCTAAACAACGGATTATTTGCTCTTGAATGGCTGCTACTGTCTAGTCTGTCCACATACTTTTTTTGTTTTTCTGCGAAGATCAGTTTAACGAGTGTGAGGAAAATAAATTTTGTCTCCTCACCCCCACCCTCTTGCGTCCCGGCCATGTCCGGCGGCTTACATTTTCGTTCGCGTGCTCGAAGATCTTTTGAGAAAATGAAACGTCTGTCTCCCCAAGAAAGCAGTAGATAATCAATATACACGGTAACAATTTGCTTTAACTCACCACTGTTCTTCCTAACTTCGTTAGATTCATCATGGTTTGCTATCCTGCATTAGGGATTTTCGATCCCAGTTTGAAGTAAAGAAGGACCTAGTCGAGGACACGGAATTGCTGTAAATAAGGTTGAGCACATCCGGCACAAGAGCTTCGAGGCCTCTCTTCACCGTGACTCTATTTTCGAAATGCTGAGCCGCAAATTTCTTCTTTCAGGACATACCAACTTTTCCTTGAATCAGGCTTTGCGCTGTACGGAGACTTGCCGAAACAGCATTTCGAGTGCCCACTTCCGAAATACCGCATAAAACGGGCGCCTTTTGAACTTTTTGGTTAAAATTAGTTGATAACTTACTTATATTAACTACTTGTAGACGTCCCAAAACAGTAAAAATGGTACGGGAACGATCGATTATGGCTGGAAAATATGATTTATAATGCCTGAACTTACTTCTTTGAAATTTTTGTTTTTTATTCTGGTTTTCAAATAACTAGATAATGTCTTTTGTTGGAAAAATTACTTTACGTGACTACATGCTACAGGCTGTCTCATCTTTCTCATAAGAGATTGACAGCTCTCAGGGAAACACGTGCTCAACGAGTTTGTTTATTGCGCGACTCAACCTTGTTCAACACTGAGTAAACCATTGAAATACAGCAGCAGTACTGTGCAATGTATTGGTGTCTTTTGCTTCCCAAGCATCTACCTTTGGATTTTATCATTGCAAGGGCAGTAGAAGTTAGCTGTTTGAAAATAATAGGAAGCGGGAATAAAATAATAGACGCGCGGTTTCGTGGAAGGCGCGAGGAATTTCGATATGGGAACACACGCCATGCATAACAGATGTGGTTTGTCGAAAACTTTATTCATTTTTATTTCATTTTATTTTATTTCTTTTTATGATGTAATCTGGGAAATACTTCAGATTTACCTTTCAACGAAATTAGGTGTCAGAATTTAAAGCCAATTAACGTCGGGACAAAAGTTGAAATAACATGCGGATGTGGTTTGTCAAAAACTTTATTTATTTTTATTTCATTTTATTTTATTTATTTTTGTGACGCAATCTGGGAAATACTAGCCAGCGTAGTCGGACGGTTTCTTTCGCCGTACGATGCTAAGCTAGTGAAAATCCGGTGTGACAGTTTATCCAACACGCAAGGTTCGTAGTCACAACTGAATCATCCCAGTCATCATGGACAATTTATGATCAAAGTGTTGATGTTCTGATGTGACAACCTCTCCCATCAAAGGTGTCTTGCTCATCCAAGCGGTTGCTTTTATCTTTAGAGTTACCTTTCAACGAGATTAGGTGTCAGAAAATAAAGCCAATTAACGTCGGGACAAAAATTTTCCTACTTGCGGCTCCTCGTGAATGATACAATATTACGTATTATTAATATGTTACGTATTACGTATTATTAATATTAGACTCGGGTAGATGGTTACATAACAAAGTCCACACGGGTGATGTATTTGTGACGACGCAAAAATGTCAATAAAATGATTTGAGCATAGTTCGTGTTGGTCGGATTTTGAAGCTTAGTCCTGCTCGCTGAACCTTTGGTCACCTTAAATCAGTCCGCGTTGATATCAACCACTGTGAAAATTTTGGGCACGAGCAAATAATGTCCGCTCATAACCCGCAGAAGTCATGCGCCAGCATTTTTTGTTCTTATTGATGCCTTTACAGTGCCATATGGTTTAGGTGGCCTCATACTGGTTTCCGGCAGCACTGGCTTTAACACTTTGATTGATCATTACTACCAATCATTGTATGCCTTATATTATTTAGAAAAAAAAAACTTATATATACGTACCTTATTTACCTTTAGAGATACACGCATTTTTCCCGGCCTCATTAGTTTTTAACTCGTGGATACGCGAAGCGTGGGAACGAGTTATTGTGGGCACTGCGCACTTACTCACTAAGGTGTAGACACACTTCGTAATTAGTCGGCTCCAAACGATAGCACTCGGCACACCCATCATTCCCGAAGGTCACTCCGATCAAAGCTCATTCCGACCTTGTGTCCGGAGGATTTGCTGATTTTGTAGCTTTCACAGGACGATTATATAGGTGTATTGAGGTTGACTGGAGACGTTTCAGATTAGTACTATGGCCAACTTGGTGACTGGATTACATTACCTTTGTCTCGTCCAGGCGTCAAACATGACTGACGAGGAAATGATAATGTGGTCTTATCGATCGACACTGCAAGCTCACAGGGGGAATATAAATTCCAGCTTTCTGAAAAGTGACCTGAAAATGAGTAAATCTCATGCCAATGCGGTAATCTTTAATGAAAATGAATCATATTTGTCGAACATATCGACCTTTTTAATACATGAGCGAAACGAATCGAGGACTTCTTGAACGAAACAACTCTTGCAAACGAGGACAACAAACATTGCTTCGATCGAAGACTAGTGGTTCCACATTGGAAAAGATTGCTGACCCACACAGACACTTTTACCTGTTGATTGCTTTTTGGTTTTCTCACCTTTCCGCGAGAATGACAATTGAATGACAAATCAAAGTTTTCCTACAAGCATGCAACGACAGTCTAGGTTTACACTAGAGGATATTTTTTCGAGAAAATATCCTCTAGTGTAACCTTAGTCCAACACTAGTCCCTAGTCTAGATGATATTTTTTTTCGGATTCATAAATGTTAACGGATTCATCAATTTTTGGGTTATCGGATTCGTGGGCGTTGACACTGCATGGGTATCCGGATTCCTAATCGTTTTCACAAGTAGATAACTCCGGGAACATTCCTGATTGAATGGTTACAAAGCAGGCGAAAAAATATCTGGATTCGCTCTTTCAAATCATTTACACGACTAACCTCTCCGAATTCAAAAGCTTTCGGATTCAAACTTCCCACTTTAGATTCCGGTTTCAAAATCTCGGGAGACATGAGCAAACCGGGGAGTTTTTATATCGGATTCGTCCACTTATATGTTAAGGGAAAAACGAATCCGGTACTAAAACGTATCGCGGGATTCGTCACGAATCCGGAACAATTTCCTCTAGTGTAAACCTAGTCTTAGTGTGAACTACTACTAGTGAGAGAAATGGAACGTATAGCTTGGCTCAGTATGATATGAATTTTTTATCAGGCCAGTAGTATCTTATTATAGGAAATTAACGATAGTGCACGTTGACATCGCGAAGAAACTGATTTACCAAATGAAGAATGATCCTCGCAGTTGTGAACGCAATTTATGCAATTGCGAAAAGAAGCCTGAAAAAAAAAATTCAGGACTTCAACGGGGTTCGAACCCGTGACCTCGCGATTACCAGTACGATGCTCTAACCAACTGAGCTATGAAGCCACTGACGTTCACAACTGCGAGGATCATTCTTCATTTGATTTCATTTCCGCAGTTCATATATGATTCATTTCATATATCATCCATACTCACTTCTTTCACGGGAACATATGAACCCACAATTGACCTGCTCCCAACGTCAGTGGCTTCATAGCTCAGTTGGTTAGAGCATCGCACTGGTAATCGCGAGGTCACGGGTTCGAACCCCGTTGAAGTCCTGAATTTTTTTTCAGGCTTCTTTTCGCAATAGCCTAGTTTCGAATTGTTTGTACGAGAAAGACTGGTAACTATTTTATAGTATCAAGTCGAGGTTGAGGGGAATAGGCGCCCATTTTGAAGTAAACTACAGTACAACGCTAGCGCGACTGTAGGTTTAAAATGAGATATTGTGCCATCTCTGTATGCAAAAATAATTCTAAAAAAAGGCCAGACCTCAACTTCTTCGACTTCCCGAGAGAAAAGAAGCTTAGAAAGAAATGGAGGGATTTTTGTCGTCGCGCTGATAATGAGTTTGAGTCCGTCAAATACTTGCATATGTGCTCCGAGCATTTTGAGACCAAAGACATCGGAAAGACCCTTACTGGGATTAAGAAGGTGGCAACAGGGACAGTTCCGACAATATTTAATCCACAAACAATCTCAAGACGTCGAAGTCAACGCGAAAAACGGATGAATGAGCGAAGGAAACGAAACTCGAGCGAAGACAACAAGGTAATGTTCCCCGCGAAAATTTTCCGTGTGTCGCCTGATGTTGCTCTGAGGGATCACGACTACCTCCCACAGGATAGCATAGTAATTAGCTCTTCTCAAGCTGTCATAAACGCTAAGGAAGTAAAAGAGTATGTTTCCGTATCTTGCCAAACGGACATCGACCAACAACGAATGGAGGATCTTACCCAAAATGAAGCTAAATTAAGGGCTGAGAACAAAACACTTCGATACAAACTCGATGACAAAACGACATTGAAACGCGAACTTTTTGTCGACAACGTGTTGAAAGATGACCAGTCCGTGAAATTCTATACAGGAATTCCAACTTTGGCTTGTCTGATGACGATATTTAATCTCCTTAAACCTTTGTCCGAGAAGCTAAAGTACTGGGACACCAATAAAGGGAAGAAGGTCAACTTCCAAAAGAAACCTGTCAAAAAGAGCGGCAAAAAGAGAAGTCTGACAGTCTTTCAAGAATTTATTTTGACCTTGATAAGACTTCGACTTGGACTACTTGTTCAACATCTGTCAGACGTGTTTGCTATTTCCAAATCTTCTGTTAGTAAGGTGTTTGCTACTTGGATCTGCTTCCTTGCTATTAGCTTCAAAGACACTTTGCTGATTTGGCCTTCAAAAGAATCAGTTCGCAAAAACTTGCCTCAGTCGTTTAGAAATTATCCCTCCACCAGAGTTGTAATTGATTGCACGGAAATATTCATTCAGAAACCTACCTCTCCCTCTGCCCAACGAGCCACGTGGAGTGAGTATAAAGGCCACAATACAATGAAAACTTTGGTAGGAATAACTCCATCGGGATTTTTCAGTTTCGTGTCGAAACTGTGGAGCGGAAGTACTAGCGACCGAAAACTCACTCAGAAGAGTGGGATTTTGGAACTGATTGAGGAAGGAGACCACGTTATGGCAGACAGAGGTTTCACGATTAGAGACCTTCTTACGAAGCGAAAAGCTTACCTTAACATGCCCCCTTTCTCCAAGAAAGGTAACTAATTTGTGTCCTTCTTTCAGAACTGTTTTCTTAATACCGTAAGAAACTGAGTGCTTTCTCCAACAGTACTGCAGCATGTAAACATTCACACAAAACAATATGATGAAGAGATGAATCCATTTAAGGGCGGTTGCCAGGGTGTATGTGTGTGTGTGTGTGTCGGGGGAGGGGAGGCTTGGGTACCTCTGCTCCCTCTTTCTTATGCTAGATACTGCAACCAAATCTTTCTTCTTCCCCTCACTTCACCTACAAACTTTGTATCTGAGGTGAGCCCCACCCCCTTCCCAATTCAAAGTCTTAGATATGATGAACGACTATTTGGCCAACCTGCTCACGGAACAGCCTTAAATAGAATGGCTTCCTTATCCATGGATGTTAACTTTACACAGCAGAAGGAATGAAATGTCAACATGTAATTTGTTTTCAAATAATAGGTAAACAACTGTCCCAAAAGTCACTGAAGACAACAAGATCTATTGCCAGTGTCAGAATTCACGTTGAGAGAGCCATAGAGAGACTGAAAGACTTCCGTATTCTTCAAGGAAATCTGCCAATACCACTTGTACCTCTTGTTGATAAAATATTAACAGTTTGTGCTGCTTTGTGTAATCTTCTACCCCCATTAGCAAAGTAGGAATTCACTAGCATACCACAGTATCAGTGAAACTGCAATATGCAACGAAACATTATGCGAAGATAAGTGCCATGGCATGTTATGACATTTAAACTCAACTTTAATGTTGCCATTCAAATGGCTGAAAGGATTACATAAGATAACACTGGCTAACAAACAGAAGTTATCTATAAGTGTGACACATTCTTTTTTTGGTAATAAAAATACATACATACATATAATTATGGTATCAACTGACTGCCATTTAAGTCAATGATTTTTCAGTCAGCTCACATTCTTTTTTAAATCAATGAAATGGTTTTAGAACCATGTTACGCTTTTGATAAATAGTTAATCTATCAAGCAGATTCTCACCAGCATTACTTTTCACTCTATAAGCAACATCCCAAACAAGGAACGTTTCTTAGTTAGTTTATGTAAATACACAAATCCGTGGTTAAGCCTGATGATGCAAGGTTCTTGTTTTTTTCCACTTTGCTGGGAAGATGGAAAAATGTTTGGTAATAAAAATAAACCATCCTTGTGCTATGAAAATTTGGTTTATCAACGGCTATAGCAACTTGAAATAACTTATTATGCAAGCTTCTTACTGACCTCTTCAAGAATCTTTCCACTCAGGAGTTCAGGCACCATATGTTCCAAAAAAAACTTTTTTAGCTTCCCAACCATGTACTCCCACAGTTCTTTATCAAATTTAACAGGTACTACCAAAATCCCTTTGAGAGTATAGATGATAAGATTGCAATGTGTCAAACCAGCTATTGCAAGCTGTCCCTGAATTTGATAGTTCCAAGATGTCTCCTTTCTGAGATAATATTTTCCATCCAATTCTTCAAGGTAAGAGGCTGCAGCAATATGAGGTGGAAGATTTCTCTTGCTAAAAATGCTCTTAACCTCCAAAAGTATTTTGACACAACAATTACAAACTTGGATTCTGTCTGGAGAAGCCCCCAGATATGGATGCTGTTTGTCCACAAAAAGGCCACTGTGAAAAACCTCCATACCCTTATGTTTTGATTTACATTTCTTGATATACTCTTTTACAGCTACATTTTCCTTATCATGGCCCCAAGAAAGCTGCTGAGGAGCATTGTCACTGCTGAGAGGACAGTAATTCATTAGCAGCTTCACTGTATTTTTGAATTTGTGGTCTCTTTTAAGTGGCATATTTTGTAAAAATTGGAAGCTGTTATTCGTCCTGCCCTCTGTGAAAACCAAAATTCTGTATTGCTTTGGCTTAATGTTTTCTGAAATATTACCTCAGTTGCAAAATCATGTTGATGTAGAAAATTTACAAACTCACTACATTGCTCATCAGTAGGATCTGGTAAGCTTTCAAGATTATTTTTGGCAATAAACAAGTTAGCTAACTCTTTCAGGGAATAAACTTCAGCATAATCTACAATTTCCTCATGATCAATATCTTCAGATGAGATCTGTTCCAAGAGTTCTTTCTCATTCACATTCTGAACTGGAGGTTTTGGTATAAATTGTAAAGCTACACATGAAGGGTTAGTTTCCAGCAAAGCTTCATAAAACTTGTCTTTGAAAGATTGGGTGGAACTATAAGAGCACAAAGGGTTGAAGTCAAATGGTTTTTTGTAATCCTTAGCTTCTTTACCATACTCTGATTTTTGAATGGTAAGATCTTCCATAGGCACAGCATTTTCTGTAACTCTTTTTCGTTTTACCCAAACACAAGGAACTGAGGTGCAAGTTTCCAGTTCATTTCTCCTTATGGTGGCTTCCAAATCAAACAAAGCAGCAGCAGCATGTCTGCATGCACCATCAGCTCTGAAGAAACAAACACAAAGTGTAAAGAAACCGATAATGGTATATCGGAACGTCGGCTCCTTCACACAAAACCCTCTATAATATTAAAAGGCGAGGAAAGCAACAGTTCTTTAATTTTATAAAACAGGCAAAGTCACTTACCCGCCTTTGCAAGCACAATAAGCCGAGTAAATCCTTCCGCTATTTTCAAGTACGATAAATCCCCAGTAGAAGTCCTTTCCATCTTCTGTTTTAGACCTTTCTGTTGGTTTGACTTTGAATTGGAAATAGCAGTATCCAGTCTGGTTATCGCTTAGGTCGTGGTACTTCAGATCCCCTACGTGTCCGTCTATATATAAGCGAAAGCCCTGAAGACTTTTATACGACCGTAAACAATCCTCGTCATAGCCATCCTTTCCCACCAGATAATGATAAATATCAGGAAACCTGAAGTCTGGAATGTTAGTGAAGTCATGGGTCCAAAATTTGAGTGAAAGTGGATGGGGAAGTAATTTCCCTCCTGCCAATGTGATCTTGCAATTAATCATTTCGGCCGCATTCTTGCAAAGCTCTAGCAGTTCAACCCTTTTTCTGTTTTTCCCGTCTACAGAAATTTGAATATCCCTTTCCTTCAGGAACTTTTGCAGCTCTGGAACTTTCATATTTGCAAACTCATTTTCCTCCGCCATGTTGAAAAAAACTGTCTATTCCCCTCAGCCTCGACTTGATACTATAAAATAGTTACCAGACTTACTCGCACAAACAATTCGAAACTAGGCTATTGCATAAATTGCGTTCACAACTGCGAGGATCATTCTTCATTTGATTTCATTTCCGCAGTTCATATATGATTCATTTCATATATCATCCATACTCATTTCTTTCACGGGAACATATGAACCCACAATTGACCTGCTCCCAACGTCAGTGGCTTCATAGTTCAGTTGGTTAGAGCATCGCACTGGTAATCGCGAGGTCACGGGTTCGAACCCCGTTGAAGTCCTGAATTTTTTTCAGGCTTCTTTTCGCAATTGCATAAATTGCGTTCACAACTGCGAGGATCATTCTTCATTTGATTTCATTTCCGCAGTTCATATATGATTCATTTCATATATCATCCATAAACTGATTTACGTTACACAAAATTAACGCGAATTTTCCAAAAGTTACGTTTACATATGTATCACCCTGATTTGTAATAAACAACAGGATTTGTAATATCAACCGGATTTGTAGTAAAAATCAGTCGGATGTGTAACAACAACAGGATTTGTAATTAAAATTAACCGGATATGTAATAAAATAACTAACAGGATTTGTTATAAACTTTCAACTGGATTTGTAATAACATACTTAACCGGATTTGTAATAACGTATCAACCGGATCTGTAATAACCTATCAACCGGATTTGTAATAACGCTGCGAAAGGTGAATCACATACCCAATGTATTTTCTTAAAGATATCCATACCCTCTATTCTCCTACTTATGGAAGGGTTTGGACATTCCAGAAGGTTAGGAGTCGAAGACGGCGCCAATTTCAGAGGAGTTTAGGAGAGGGGGGTGTGGAGTTAACATATTCTACATATCTGCCTTCATATATGAACCCCGGGGGGGCACTCCCCATAATGGCCTATACGGGGAGGCTCCACCCGAAAGGGGTACCTTTTTCACGCTTCAGGTATATGAAAGGGTAGGGAAATATGTCATTTCGGTATTTAAAGGGCCTTTTATTAAAATATTTCGAACACACATACCTTACCACTGTACTGTATTAATGTTGCGTTATATATCAGAACATATCATGTTTGCTTATATTACAACAAACTAGAAAACCTTTTTGTTATTCTTGTTAGACTTAGGTTAGAAAGCGGGGCAGGCAGAAAAACACCAAGAATATTATTTCGGCTGCTGCCTCCCCTCCCTTCTCCGCTCGTCTTGAATTCCGTATTCGAATTCGACCCCTCGACTCCCCCTCACCCCCCCCCCTCCCCACTCCCCATAGAAATTTCCAACCGTAAAGGTAGGGAAGGATATTGATATGTTATTGCAAACGCACATCAAGGTATGTGATTCACCTTTCGCAGTGTTATTACAAATCCTGTTGATAGGTTATTACAAATCCGGTTAAGTATGTTATTACAAATCCGGTTGAAAGTTTATTACAAATCCGGTTGAAAGTTTATTACAAATCCGATTAATTATTTTATTACATATCCGGTTGATTTTGATTACAAATCCTGTTGTTATTACATATCCGGTTGATTTTTATTACAATTCCGGTTGATATTACAAATCCTGTTTTTTATTACAAATCAGGGTGATACATACATACATCAAATTAACGCGAAATTTTCGAGAACAACGTGCGCCTAACTATAATAGACGCGAATTTGCTGCAGTACAAACGTCCCAACACACATATCACAGTAAAGGCGGCTTGAAAATCCCCATATAGGTGACCATGCTGTGGGAGGATGAGCGGGCCATGGAAATTCAAAAGTTAAGAAGAAAGACTGAAGAAGTTAGCTAGTATCCCATCGGGGAAACGCCGGGATCAATACGAAGACCAGTCTTCATATTTGCATCGTTAATTTCCTATATATAAGAAGGTAATTTACAAATTTCTGCAATGTATGTTACGGCCCGTAAACGGTTAGTCATGTTATTTGTGCATTACGCGTTTTTAGTATTGCTTTATTACAACGAAAGAACTGCTTAAAATACGAAATAAAGCACTATAGCATTCTCCTACATTACAATAAACACAATCAGACTTCACTATTTGAGGGTTACAAATCTATCTACAGAACAGGCAACTAAAGAAAACACTTCTTATTGATGAACTACCAACGCTACGATTTCTTATCAAAATTTATATAATAACCTAAGTCAATTCGCGCGCTCTGATTGGTCAATCAGCTACGGTTTATTGTACCAGTAAACTCGTGGAAATTTTGCGCGTCTTCTGAATTATGCGGCTCGTGATTCACGAATTCTTCGAGTATTCAAATGGTACGATCTGTATTTCATCATAGCAACAAATATATGTTATTGTGAGTAGCTAGACATGGGACAGGTACTTTATTACATAAAGTTTTCGTGACACGTTAATTTCGCGAATGTTGCGATTTTAAAAGATCTGCAAAATTAAAGTGACGCGAACAATAAGGGTCGCAAACATAACATGACGCGAAAATAACTGAGGTGATTCACAATATGTCAATAACCAAGAAAGAACGAGTTTATTAGCAATGAAACCTTCAGAAAATAGTGTTTTTAACTATTCTGAGGCTACGTTGTGATTCTCCTCACCACTATTATTTTCTTCCTCTGCTGCAGGCAGAATTTCTTTTGAACAGTCCGCAAACCGTCCATTTCAGTATTGGTTCTTTGTCGTGCTGTTCCACTGGCTGTTTGAACCTTTCAGTGGCTTTTACGGTTGTTAATAAATGAAGTAGTTTTATTTGATTCAAGGACAAGTTATAAATTAGGTCTTACTCAAAAACGCGAAATTGAAGTGATTCAAAATCGGAAAATTTCCGCAAAGTTTCGAAATTTAAATCGCGAAATAAACATGTCGCAAAAATTTCAGGTAATATTTAAGATACGTCGTAGGATTTATCAGCGGTAGTTCCATACACAGATCATAAATTAGTAGCTATCCCATTTCAACTGCCAGAAACTTGGTACGTTAGAAATTTTCCCATAGCAGTTAATTTGCAAGTAATCGGACGAACATTCCAAAAACTGATATTTCAAACGGTGTAAAAATTGGGGAAACAGAATCCGGTGTGTAGCGGGGAGGAAATGGACAAAAACACGAGATGGAATTATATCACAACAACCTGTATCAACTATTTATTCCGAACTAAACACGTGACTGCTGTGTTCCAAATATGGGAAGAGGAAACGGCTACAGGTGGGGGAAGGAGGATGGAGGGTTTGGTGTATAAATTTAGTTCTAAATGCTAACAGTAATTTGCACTGTAAAAGTATAATTTAGTGAGCTCACTTAAAGTATGTGTTAAAATGGCATAGACTGATAGTATAAAATCAATCAAAGTATAAAATATTTCATAATGACAGGAGAAAATCAATCAGTCAGCTTAGAAGGTCTGTCATTCCCGTGAGGGGCACAGTGACCAGACCCGGTAAGAAGGTTTAAAGCAAAATGGTGAGTGAGAAAAAACAGCCCAGCACGCAAAGGAAAAACCGTTGCAAATGAAATAACTGCGCAATTTAAGCGCAGTTAAGGGAAAAACTCATTATCCATACGTTTTCAATTTCCGAGCATTATTGAAGCTGTATTCTTGACGATTACTTCGACAGAGGTCTTGATTTAGGCCCTGTTTACAAGTAGGTAGGGTAACCCTAGCAGGAGGGATACCATATAAGCGCTCCCACATTTCTTCGTTTTTTTATCAACATATTTACAAGGCAGCTAAACAGAAAACGTTTCTAGTGCAAGGTAGGTAAACATCCTTCCCTCGCGGAATAACTTCTTCCACCACTGATCTGTGCGGCTAAGTTTTCTTCGTAATCTTCTTCGTCGAATCACTCTCCTGTTTCACATGTTGCATTCAAGTCATTCCCGCGAGTAAAGTATTGTATTGTAACTTGTTGTTGTTGTCAAGAAATAAAAGGGTAACATAACAAAATTCCATGAAACTCGAAAGGAGCAATAACAGGCAGCACGAAAGGGGAATCGAAGCACTTAGCAGAACTCTTTCTTGTCAACCATTTTGTTTGCGATTCAGTTGTCCTGAGTGCCAGGGTAACCCTACCTGTGAAATTTTGCTTGTAAACCCGCCGGGCTATCTTTGACCCTCCTGATAAGGTTACCCTCCCTGCTTGTAAACAGGGCCTCAAGCAACGGAACGTTCACGGAAAGCGGTAGAAAACATTTTAACAGTGGCAGATTTATGTCACGTGCTAGGCAAACAGAGTGATCATGTTTCAATAGATCATGTTTCGCACCGCACCATTCGGCGGACTTCGATATTTCAAAGCAACGTTTCAGTATCTTTGCCTGCGTGGAATAAAACATTGTTTACCTTTTTGCTACAATGTTAACGGCGCTTGTTCTAAGCAAAGCAAAAAAGTAGCTTTGGAGCACCGTACTTTTCACATCGTCGAAAGCCAGTTGTAAGACGAAAAGCGTATTTGAAAACAGCAACTGGTTGCCGTAGTGTAATACAAGGAACTCAAATATGGGCTAACGTGAGTATTTGCACGATCCATCTTTCAACGCGAAAGTAATGCCAGCGGAAAACACGCCTACCTGACCGTTCCGACTTAAACTTCCGACTTCCCCCGATAAATTCTCGACCCCCTCTAACTATTCGCCCCTGAAAAATAATTTTGGAGTCCTTACAGTATTGTCCTTACAGTATTATTGTGCACAGGAACACCACGCGCAAGGAACACACGAGAACCAACACGAAATCCGGTGTGAGTTCTCCTTTCTCGAATACAATAACTATTGTTCCCTTTAAATATTTAAAATTCTGTAAATTAAATGGGTTATTTATTATTTTCTTGGCATTAATAGTAAAATACTATTTTTTGCTATTTACACCACAGGCACCCCATCATAGCTATTACGTGAGATATTTGATTGCCTAATAAAATAAGAACGATAGGCGATTGGATTGGGCACCCATCCTAGAATTGATTAAGTAGTGCTAAGCTACATGTGTACAAATTTTGGCACTTTTGTCCAGTCTGTCGCGATCATTCCGCTAAGCCACTAGACTAAACATGGCACGGACGAATATACGGTTTTACTCGATAACTCCGGTTTGGAGATCGATCTTTTCCTTCTCTGTATGTTAGCTATTCGTTACTGATTGCCAACAAAGTTTAGTTTGTTCCACTCTTTCCTCACCAATTGCTTTGTTTTCTACGCCGGTTATTTTTCGTCGGTTTACACTTACATCAGCAGCTTTTGTAGCTAACATTTCAGTAGGTCCAACGCTTCCCGTTTTCCAAATGCTCAGATTCAAGCGAGTTCCTCCTCGGCACTTGCAACAGAGTCCGCGAAGAAGAAGCCGTCTGAATGCGGAGCGAAATGATCGCGTAAACAACATGTAAATCAGTGGGTTGATGGTACTGTTGGAGTAATGCAGCCACTTACTAAACCCTACCCAGTCTTGATTATTGAGGCAGTTTGGGCAAACAGCATACACTACCACAATCAAAAAGAAAGGTCCCCAGCATAGTACAAATGCTCCAACTACAATTCCCAGGGTCTTTGTAATTTTTAGCTCGCGGCGAAAGGTAACATTGTGCTCTCGCTGAACTCCGTGTGTCATGCCAGAGTAAGCGTTGCGGATTTCACGAGCTTGACGCAAGGCAACGAAACATATTTTACTGTATATCACGACAAGGATTAGCAATGGAATGAAGAAAGCTGTAAAGGAAATAAATATCGCGTACACGCGTCCTGCAGTCGGCATGATTTTGTTTACCACTGTTACAATAGATAAACTCGCGCAAAAAAACGCGTAAAGCCATGCGAAGATAATAGAAGCTTTGGCGCGCTTTGCCGTCATACGACTGTGATAAGTCAGAGGAGAGTTGATTGCTAAGTGTCTATCAATACTAATCATACACAGACTCAAAATGGACGCCGTGCTGCAAAGAATGTCCATGTACAGCCACGAATAATAAAGTAATGTCTTTAAAAATTGGTCTTCTTTGGGGATCTTTGTCATGTCCGATAAACGAATGTACATCCAAACGGGCATGGAGAGCGAGGCAACGAGAATGTCGGCAACTGCCAGCGATACAACAAAATAGTTTGTGATGGTGCGGAGAGCGTGAAAGCGGTAGAAGGCTAAAATCACTAAACCATTACCAAACAATGCCAGGAATAAAACCGAAGACATGAACGCCACCGTAGCGTCTAGATCTACTGTATTCACCGTCGAATTTGGTGTTGATACACTTGCATTGTTTGCTGGCGACGTAGAGGACAAATTGGCCATCGTAGAGAAGCAAAGGTAACTCCCCAACCAACGCAAACCAGCTCGCTCGTACGTTTGATCAAACTGTGTCGAGAAAGTTTGCGCGTATGAAATTCATTCTTGCGAAAGGGAAATTTCTAATTAGTGTTTGTTTGCACAGGTGCCGGATACAGGGGGATTTCTACTGAATTATATGAATTTTTTTGTCAACTACTAGATTAAACTGCGCGATGAAATTATGAAACGCCGCCACAAGACGTCATGTTTGTCGACATTGTTGTAAATGAAAGTCAAAGAAAAAGTATTAATACAGAATAGCTGTCGGTGTGGTAGATATTATTTTAGAGGAAACTCAACTCCGAGTAAACATACCCAGTATGGTAGTTTTTCTTCATTTTCTTGTAATCACACTAAAGTATATAAGCTCAGTATAATTAGTTTAATTCACGAGTTTCAGTCTTTAAAATTGAAGGTCATCGCGCAATCATCTTTTTACAACTAAAACGGGTCAACTCCAAAAATTAACTCTAGCAGAGATTTGAAGGAATCTCAAAATGTTTGCTCTCTCCCTGAGCTGTTTGTGATTTCGATGAACTGACTCAGCCCACGAAATCAGTGACAGCACAATTGCAGAAAAAGTACAATATTTGTAAAGGGAATTGAACTTCATATGTTTGTATGAGTAAACACAAGTCTTTCACTTGCTTCTTCCTCAATAATAACCGCTGAAGAAGGCTGCTACAGTTATGCAGTTAGCACAAAATTACTGGCAGCGGAAGAAAAAGACCAAAGAAATAAGTTTCGGAGAAGCAAGTCAGCGAATTTTTGACACAATTACGAAACAATATCTTCTGAAAGGGTTTTATTAAAAAGTGGATTTCACTAAGTAATTTTATCATGCTTTAGCTCATCAAATTCTATTGCTATTAGTCAGTACAAACTTAATTAACGAGTTTTCTACGAGAGAATTTGTTTTTTAAATTGTAGTTTTAACGTTATTTAGATCAGTACGATAATGGAAAAAAACTGACATTGTTTCTATTAAATTGCTTTTTAAAGAAAATGTCTCCGCAAACTGAAAAACTCGATTAACAACGCAACTACCAATGACTTTCATCACGATTTTGAATGACAACGTTTAACATTTTTTATTGCATCCATACATTTAAAACTTTGGCGCGTTTGTATTGGTCATCTTTAACAGTGCTATCAACTCAGCATGACAGGAAAGTTCTGCTCCGTGGCTATCTTTCATTAGCAGGGGTTAATCAAAAGAGCCGAAAGGTAGAGTAATGGCTATCTGATGCGAATGGAACCTTGTATAACATAATTAATAGAGCCGAGGAAAGTTGTGCTCCATTTCCGGAATTAATGTTCACCGATTTTAAAGTTGGAACCTCTCAGTGAACGGTATTAATTTAGAGCCACGTTTTACATCATGAAAAATGCGTGCATCCCAGACATCTAATAGGGCATGTACTAAAACCAGGAAGACCAGAACACCGGAACACCGGAACACCGGAACACCCCGGAACACCGGAACAACGGAATAGCCCGGAACACCGGAACACCGGAACACCCCGGAATACCCGGGAAACCGGGACAGCCGAAAAACCCCGGAACACCGAATTTGTTTTCCGATTACAGACCATGTAAAAAATAAAATGTAAATGTAATTTAAAGATCGATGAGTAACCGGGGGACATAGTTGAAAAGTTAAAAAGACGTTCTCTGGTTAAAAGTTAAAAAAAAAAAACACGAGCTTTCGATTGCCAGTCTGCAAACTTTAAAAAGTGAGGTGTAAAAAGCGGAGGTAAATATACATATGCACAAAAAGGTGAGAAAATAACGAACGGATATAGATAAATACAATAATACAAAAGGAAGAAATACTAGTGTGACAATGAAATGCTAATAACATGGATAAGATCACAATAAGATTGAGTATTGTCTTTATGGACAACGTTCGTTTGCCGATCTGATGGGGTCTTGATTTAACTCGTGATGAGAGTTAAAGTCCAGGTATCTGTCAGTGTGTGTGGGCTTTCGATAGACACCGATAGTAACTGCCCCATTCTTCCTGGTTATCAAGGTGTCGAGAAAGGAAATTTGGCCATTGTTCTCAGTTTCAATGGTGAAAGATATCTCATCACGAGTTAAAACACAGAATAAGTACCACCTCTACCCTTCTAAATCGGGCACTCAACCTCCCGAGCACCGCTGAAGGAGTAAGGTAAGAGCTGACCCACGTTTCTAACGCGTTAAAATCAAATATATATATCAAACATCTTAAAGAAGAAATAGACCCCTGAAGTCATCCCTTTCCCTGAAGAGTTAGTGGGAATGTTCTTTAAGTGGACAGACCCACCAGACTCCTAAAATGGCTTCGCAGTTCTACCATACATCAAAGGTGCCACTGAACCACTTACAAGAATTCTCAACAACAACGGTATCCGAGCCACCACCAGACCGTTTAAGACCCTGCAACAGGAATTTGCGTCTCCCAAATCAAGACCCCCATCAGATCGGCAAACGAACGTTGTCTATAAAATCCCCTGTGCGGACTGCACATGGAATTACATCGGAGAAACGGGTAGACGTTTACACACTATAACTGAAAGGAACACATACGAAACACTAAAGTTTTTAAAAGCGGTTCCAATATTGCCAGCCATGCGTGGCTCGAAGGCCATACTATTGATTTTGAGAATGCACGCGTAAGAAAAACGCTGGAATCCTGGCACACTGCAATTACTAACCAGGCAGACAATAATTCTAAGCAGTTGCCAAGACAATACTCAATCTTATTGTGATCTTATCCATGTTATTAGCATTTCATTGTCACACTAGTATTGCTTCCTTTTGTATTATTGTATTTATCTATATCCGTTCGTTATTTTCTGACCTTTTAGTGCATATATATTTTTACCTCCGCTTTTTACACCTCACTTTTTAAAGTTTGCAGACTGGCAATCGAAAGCTCGTGTTTTTTTTTTTTTAACTTTTAACCAGAGAACGTCTTTTTAACTTTTCAATTATGCCCCCTGGTTACTCATCGATCTTTAAATTACATTTACATTTTATTTTTTACATGGTCTGTAATGGGAAAACAAAACAACACCGTCAAATTCGGTGTTCCGGGGTTTTTCGGCTGTTCCGGTTTCCGGGGTGTTCCGGGGTGTTCCGGTGTTCCGGTGTTCCGGGGTGTTCCGGTGTTCCGGTGTTCCGGTGTTCCGGTGTTCCTTTGTTTTAGTACATGCCGATACATAGGACTGAAATAGGAGGCCAAGAGTGCAAATATAAGATCGGAGATTATATAAGATTTAAGGAACAAATGGAAGAGTTCTATACAAGGATACTATTAACTACATTAATGCCATGTTGGTGAAACAACAATGTAAAACAAGAGTTTTGTCCTTTTTCCTAAGAAGGTTAAAGTGCACCTAACCCACAAAATTTTTTTTCGCTAAAATAAATCTTTGCACCTGTTTGAAACGCATCGTCTGCCCCACGACCGAGTCAGAAGGGGCTTGGGTCTATTCTCGATTTGACGTCACAAACTGCTTTGCATGCATATTTACAAAGACTTAATGCGATGTAAATCAGTTTGTGACGTCAAATCGAGAATAGACCCAAGCCCCTTCTGACTCGGTCGTGGGGCAGACGATGGCCAGATTTTGCAACTTTAAAACCCTAGAAAAGTCAAAATAACTAGTGAAATTTGCTTAAAAAGGCGCAATGCGTTTCAAACAGGTGCAAAGATTTATTTCAGCGAAAAAAAATTTTTGGGGTTAGGTGCACTTTAAGTAAGTTTTAAACGAAGACACCGGCTTGCCATGTTTCATAAATTTCGAAAATGCAAGTTGTCAGCTGACAGAGTCCTTTGATAACTTGCATTTAATAATTATCCTACGAATTCGCACAGAATATCGCCTGATACTTAGTCAACGAGGCCGTTTTTATAGCCCGCCTGCGAGCAAGTTCTCTGTTGGGGTCTCACGCGAGATTTATTTCGGGCGCGAGTAGCCAGCGAAGTGAGCCGAAAAGTCCCCCACCCCAATCCTCTCTCGGCTCGCTTCGCTGGTTACTCGCGCCCGAAATAAATTTCGCGCATGAGACTCCAATAGGCCATTCCGGAGTTGCGCGGGGGGGAGGGGGGGGGAGAGAGAGAGGGAAGAGAGACGTTTGTATGGATTTTGAAAAAAAGCCAATCTCAATTTTATCTTTCATGTGATGGTGTCAATTTATCGATTAGTTAAACTTTGAAACTCGCCCCAGTTTCCTGCCCAACTCCGAAATGGGCAATAGAGAGCTTGCTCGCAGGCTACGAGGCCGTAGGCCGAGTTGGCTAAAATCGGGCCGATATTCTACAGATTGAACAGGATAATTATTTTATTATTCAAAACATTAATGAGAAGCACAATTCAGCCTACGTTTATTGCAATTAAAGCTGGAAAAGCCGCGTATCATTACGTATCATTCGCAGGATATCTGTAGAGCGCACACGACGAATAAGCGGTACGACCATATTTGAACATATTTATTTTGGACCTCGCGGATAGCCAATCACAGCAGGAGAATGGATTCATCTTGACCGCTGAAAGAGCCAGTCATATAATAATACATATTACTCGAGTTCGGCATGTAAGTGCATGTACTTATTCACTTCTGGCGTCCAATTCTATGATGAACAAACACAAATCTTTTATGCAATTTCAAAACATCAACAATTTTAAAACAGCTTTTACCTTTAAAACATCGCTGGATCTATGCAAGTACTTAATACATTCATCCACACCTTTGACGAGCTTCAACCCCAAATGATTTTTTCTAAACAATTTCAACTGATATACCATGTTGTAAAAGTGCTTGTCAACTGGACTTGATCAAACCTCAGTGCTGACAATTACTTAGAAAGTTTCTTGTTGTATATGTAAGAGATTAATTCATCCACTTTTCCAATGACCTTCAGGCACAAACAAACGACTACAACAGTGCAGAGCAAAGCATAAGTTCATCCTCTGGGCTCTGATAAGAAGCTGTCCATTATGCTTTGTTTGCAGGTTTCCTCTGCTCTTGTTTGCTACACCTCTCTTTTAGCGCTGTTACTGTCTTCTTGTGTACAAGCTCAATTATGGCTTGGACTATTCATACCTCTTTGAAACCTCATGGTTTAAGGCATCTTCCAATCAATTTTTTATTTACTCCTTTCAGAATTGATTCACCAACAGGGCAAGACATCTGCAATCTACATATTTGAGGAACTTGTGTTTATTTAACAAGCCCCGTCTCCTCTTGCATTAGTACCACGTACACGTTTTAACGAGCACTTGGAGCTCCTTGGTGTTACGTGTATAAATAAAGTAGTTATTTTTGTTGTTGCACAAGTTCATGATATTTTCTCCGAGAAGAGAATTTGAACAAGTGTAAGCAAATACCGATAATCTGAACTTTCCCGGGCCCTTCTTGAATTTTGCAAATGCATTGTGGAAAATGTGATAGTTCAAGTGGCAATGCTAGTCAGACGAAGGCTCTTTTGGCAAATTTAGCAGAGCTTCTGATACTTAATCTTACAACGTTCCAAACTGTCTTGTTGACATTTGGTCTACCACTTTCCCAGTAATAGTATAGTATATATGTAACTTGGACGTTATATTTTATCTTAATCTTCATGCATTTAAGCGTTATTTGCGAGAAATATAGGAGGTGATAGCCCAATATACAAGTTTTATAGGATCCTTGCATGACCTACCAGTAAATAAATAGGAATTATAGGAAGGCCGACGTGTATGAAAACGACACGTACCGCAGGGAACTACAGCCAAATAACTATCATTTTAAATGGTCACCGTTAATTCATATCACTCACCGATTCATAACCGCAACCACCTTTGTATAGCATTACCACTCGGCACTGCGTTAAACTGCGGCTCAGTAGTTCGCATCACACTTTCAGATTTAGTTTACCTAGACATGCACATAAATTCGAACCAGATGACCCACACAATCACTCAACAGTAGGTACTTGACAGAGAAGTGCTGCTAAAGAACTTTCATTCGAATGTTTCAGGGAACATTCAGACTCAGAACCTAGACCCCCCTTGTGACAGCAACTAAAAGCGTTATCACGTGAAGGTGGTGCTCAAAACCTGAGAATTCAATCTGTAGATGCAAAATTTGAAGATAACTTTCATCGTTTATTATTTTATTATTATGGAAGTATGATTTTTAATAATTGCTGTAAATGTACATAAATTTAGGCTCTTAATATTTTGTCTATCTTTTTGTATAATTGTTAATTATTGTAAATTCTATGTTTGGTAATGACCTCAGGGCTCCTATTGATAGCAGACAAGCTTTGTAAGCTCCCTGAAGGAACTACCATGAGATCTTACCTATTTATTTTGTTTTTCAATAATGTTGTCTATCTATCTATCGTCAAAGGTTTCGAGTTTTGGTGTTAAGAGGGAAGGATTTGAATAACTGACTCAAAAAAGGAGACCCTCTCAGGTTGAGAAACTTTCCTTTATTCAGTGCAAAAAGACAAGAATTATTCACTCCTCATAAAAATACACATGCACACTAAAAAACGCTCAAAACAGCTTCCTCTGCGGTTATAAAACGTCTAGTCTTTCTGATGCGATGCTTCGGTAGTAAACGCGACTCCTGCTGATAACAATAATAATAATAATAATAATAATAATTTAGAACTTATATAGCGCATTTTCCAGGTGTATATGATCAAATGCGCTTTACACACAGATGAAATTGGAATTTGCAAATGTTGGTTTTTGTGGAGAGGGGAAAACCGGAGAACCCGGAGAAAAACCTCTCGGAGCAGAGAAGAGAACTAACAACAAACTCAACCCACATATGACCTCGAGTCCGGGAATCGAACCCGGGCCACATTGGTGGAAGACGAGTGCTCTCACCACTGCGCCAACCCTGCTCCCCACATGATGATATCAATGGACACTGACAACTTCGGTGGGAAAAAAACGTCATTTTGAAGAAATGATTAGATTTACGTGCTGTTAAGACGCCCTGCACTCAGAGACGACTGTCAACAGTCTTCCTACAGGTTGTCAAAGTACCCTGTTTCCTGTATGAACGCTAAATCCGTCGGAAAGAAGAGAGGGAAGCCTGAACATGAAACTACCGAGGTCGCAAGAGTAGGGGTCAGCACTTTCCTTCTCTCTCCAGGTTTCACTCGGCGTTTCAATCACAATGGAAGTTCGACGATTTAGCTGACACACTGGAAAACAGGAGACTCTAAGAACTCCTACCACATGGATACCAAGAGTTGGAGGAACCAAATGGTTCGTTATTGATAAATGTCAGTTCCATTTCCAATTTGAAGATCTCAGAAGCCAATGATGCATCGAAAAACTAACACTTTTTGTTTTAAAGGAATTGTATCGTTTTGAGCAAGACAAAGGGACAGTCAGAATTTCATTTCATTAGGTGCTGACACTTCGATGTACAACTATAAAATCCGTTCAAAATGTGTTATTTTATATAAATAGCAGGCCCTTGTAAGGTCCTAAAACTACAAGAGTAACAGATAAACGATCTTTCTTTTGAATGATTCTGAAACCAGACAAAAATCCTTCAAAATATTCACTATACTTGCAAAAAAGGTTAAGAAATTCCCAACGAGATCCACAAAAAAACCTGTTTTCTAGAATTTTTTAAAAGACTTTAGAGAATCAATTTCCATGATCCTCAAGTGTTCGAGTACCAGTTTCGCTTGATGCATTCCCGTCAACGCTCGGGTTATTTTCGGACTCAGTTGGAACTTCTTCGGGAAGACTCGTCGAATCAGCGGGAACGGTTACGGATGTTTCGGCATCAGTCGGACAACTTTCAGATTTAGAGGCATCACCAGCAATAGGTTCTTTAGCCCTATTGCTTGAAATGCTGCCGATAGCTACCTCCAGTTTCTCTTGTAACTGTAGGTGTTCTTCGCTCTGTGTTTGGCTTTCATCTCCCGTTTCTTCCTCTTGTGTGTCCTATATCGTGTCTTCCCCTGCTGCTAAATTCTGTTCACTCCTCCCGTTTGTTTTGACCTCTGCTGTTTCACATGGTTGACATGTTCCATTCGAATGAGTAGCACGTGCTTCCTTCGCCTGGTGAAACAATGGAATACAGATATCAACGGGACAGTAAGGGATGTTAGCTACGAAAGATCGGGCGGCAAAGCCATAGCCATAGGCTTTCTCATTCTTAAGACCTACGTGTTTGACAAAAAAGCTGGCCACGGGTTCACTAAGATCGCGCGTCGCCTGCGTGCGAGAAAGGCCTCTTGTGTCACAGCGCTCATGAGTTACTTGTATTCTGCTACAATCC
>JAEMWC010000642.1:62500-75000 GCA_016490735.1 Pachyseris speciosa
AAAGCTCAACCAATCGCGGTTTGTCAACACAATCGGTACCGGTGTTTTTCAACATTTCTCGCAGCCTTTTCTCAAGCTCCAAAATTCTTCCAATAAACTCTTCCACGGCATCCTTCTTCCCATCAAGCCCCTGTCTGTATTTTACAACAGGCCCGCTTTTGCCGTCGCATCTCACGACTGTGAAAGGAAATCCACAGGCTTCATGTTTGTCTGTTCTTTCTATGCATTTTGTTTTCTCGCGCTGGTTCTCAGGGATGTTTTTAATCAGACCCTCGAAATCAGCGTAAAACACAAACGGCGCTTTCATTTGTTTGTAAAAGTTTTCAAATTTCAGTTTGTCATTTTTCCCTTTTTCCTTCATTTCAGTCCTTGTGGGGGTTCCATTCACACTGTTGCAATATTCTGTGTGCTCCTCGAGTATTTTTTCTGTTGTAAACCCCATCAAACTCATTACGCAAAAATGCTTTGCATTTCTGTTTTTTGTCTGATCAAAGAGAAGGGCGGACAACTTCTTCACAAAGCAATAATGTGTGTTTTCACCTTCGTGAAGAAGCATCAAGTTAATTATTCGAATTATTTTGTTTTTCTTGCTGATTTTGTGCACAATTACGTCGTCGTTTTCCCACCCGAAAACATTGATGGAAAGGTTGTGGTTTTGCTTCTCAAGCTTGCCAATCTGTTTCAGATTTGAGGGAAACTCAATGCCCTCCCAGTTGATGCCGTCGTTTGTCGAATATTTGCCTGGTCTTTCTGGATGAATTTGCACAGGAAACAAAGCCGCTCTCTTTGGACCATTTCAAACATTCATTGTCTCTGTTTTTTACATTGATGATCGCTTTTTTGTTTGCAGTTTCTTGGGGAGGATGATGTAAGTCCCCCCTCTTAAAGGCTGATACCGAGCAACGTTGACATATGCAATTGTGATTTCATCAACCGCCCATCCGGATCCTCGCTCTGACCAGTTTTCCATTTCGCCTTTGATCATGTCAATAAATTCTTGAAATCTTTCGTTAAAGTCTTCATGGAGATCTTCTTTTGTAAAAACGTGTGGGTCTTCTTTGAAATAGTGTCTATGTTTTTCTTCTTCCATTTCTCCGCGGTCATTTTGCCTTTCGCGCTTGAATTTCACTTCCAACCCAAAACTTGTTTTCACGCTCCCCAGTTTTTCGGTTTCCTTTTCAAGAACCTCCAGAGCTTTTCTTTTCATTGTTTTTTCGCTAAAGTTGAAGACATCTCTTCTGTTAACGTTTTCAACGTCCATTCTCCAAACATTAAGCGAACCATCAAAATCAGTTTGTGAAACGTGAAACTGGTCTCGGTGATGAACTGGTGGATCCCGAAACTCTGGTGGAGGCTCCAAAATCGGCTCTCCGATGGCTGGCTCCGCTTGGGCGGCGGGGGCATAAAACTCATTGAGGACTTCTTCCTGCATGCGCGCTGCCGCTATGCCGGCGTGTACCAAGGGGGTGCGTATCTCTAATAGGAAAAATTTCTGGGACACTTTTATGTTCTTGAGAACAAATGTCTCCAATAGTATGAGCATACACATGTAAAGTGAGGCGTTCTAAGACAAACCGCACCAAATAAGACTTATTTTCTTGTTCTGAAGCGGTGACGAGTAATTTTGAGCGGTGTGCTGCGAGAAGTTACTCGTCAGCGCTTCAAAACAAGAAAATAAGTCTTATTTGGTGCGATTTATCTTAGAACCCTCATTTTACATGTGTGTCGGGGGAGTATGGAGGCCTTCTAAAGGGTGGTCTGGTGTCGCTTTGTCGTTCGTTTACGACTCCGTCTGTTGCGTGTTTCGTTAGGGACAAATGTCGCTGTCGCAACGAAAACCAAGAGGAATGGAAATTGTCGCTGTCGCAAACTGTTGCCCGTTTTCTGCCAATTTCTGTCGGTTGTCGGTGTTTTGGCAGGAGTTTGCCTTTTGGTCGAGGGTCGAGGGTAACTAGTCGAGAGTCGAGGCTGAATGGTCGAGGGTCGAGGGTAACTAGTCGAGGGTCAAAAAATTCTTCAAAATTATTGGAAAATTATTTCTGAACGTCGTCAAATCAAAATTTCATATAGGCTCGTGTTTACATGAGTTTCCGGTGCCTGTTTTCGCCGCATACTCATCATATTTGTGTTTGAGATCGTGTCCATTTGTTGTCTTTAACTTTAAGAGCAGGTCTCTGCGAAAGTGAAGCAAAGTTGGAAATGAAAAATTTTAACCCCCCTTCGTTTTTTGTGTGGAGGTAGGTTGCCTGGAGGGATGAACGAAAATGGCCATATAAGGGTCACCTGATGTATCGTTGTCATGGTAACCACAATTGATAATAGCCGCCTCAAACCCATGTTTTGAGCAAAAATTTTACTCTGAAATGGCCGACAAATATGAGTCTATTTCTAGAGTGAATCTGGGCCAATTCAAACGACATATCTCCAGAAGGTAGGACTATTCCTCTACTTTCAAACAAATGCTGTTATAGTATTTTGACTTCTACAAACAAGTAGAAAATAGTGGCTTTACTACGTTGCCTGTCGGCCATTTTGACAAACATCAAAAACAAGCTCCATCAATACCGCAATTTCTCCGAAAAGTGCTCTTTTCCCAGACACCAAAATCGCAGCAGAGCTTAAACAGATACTAGAGTTTGTAAATATCAGTAAAGCTATTTGGGGAAAATTATATTTTGGCCATGAGCGACAAACACATTTGATGCAAATTTGAAAACACCTCAAATTTGGCCATTTTCAAACTGCATTGTTTTGCTCTAAAAATGATTTGAATGGGCTAAACATATTTTCTGTCATCTTGTCTGAAGGCTAAACTTGATGTATGATGCTTTAGATCATTACGATTGATGAAAACGAAGTTTGACAGAAAGCATACCTTGTAAATTTTGGTAATTTATGCAGCATACTATTATCGCGTCCATTTCTCTTTTCGCTCGTCTCTCTCGACCAAATCTAGTGCAGGCTCGAAAAGAAAGACCAATTTCCTAGTTTCTTCCATTGAATATCGACTCAGTAGGGATGTTTCAGCTGTTTTAAACCACAGATGATGGTGGATTCGATCCGCATGTACTTGATAAAGACGTTCGTGGTGTTTGTGGTTTCTGCCGTTGATGGTGTAAAATCCACCCATTGGGGTTTTTGAGGAAATTAAACGAATCACGATTTTATGCACTAAACAATACACGCTTGTGAAGACAAAGAATAAAGCATTCGGCTGTAATCGAGCCATACAATGTCTTCAGTCACCATGAAGTTGTTATCGGGAAGTATCGGGAAGACGTGTAGACCCGAAATGGAAGGGGAGACTGCTGACCGGATGTCCGACACAAACTTCGCTGAAATTATGTTACACTTATGAGGAATAGCCATATTTTAACATGAGATTTTTCAACGTTTAAGATTGGATCAGGCAGTTATATAGTAAATCTGACTCAGGTCCATAGCGGAGGCGTGGAAAGAGGAATGGAGGAGGGTCACTGGGTCAAGTCTTGCTACTTGAATCGTTGTTCGATTTAAAAGGCCCTGTTCTAGCTTATTTTAAGATCCTTTGTGTAGACGACGTCAAATCTCAGTGTCAGTATCTGGGCAACCAACACTTCAAATTCAAAGTGCTGCACATTTGACCCGGGGTACTCCCTTTTTTGGTCTAAACGGGTATGTGGCGTAAACATATCATAAAAATGAACGGATTTGTGATGAAATTGAACGGAGTGGAGTGCAATTTTGAAATCATACAGTTTTTTGTCGATATTAATATCTGTTTATTCACATCAGGAAACCGAGGTTATCATTTCGATAGGTTAGAAAAAGGATGTGATTTAGAACAAAAATAGTGCGATTCGCGACTAAATTCCACTGTTGAGAGCCAGTCAGATTGCATACATCCCCAGTGATTTCAAAATGGGTGTAAAAAGTCTTACACAGGGTCAGGGTTTGAAAGCCTCGCCAACACATCTCTACCCAAGTTTCCCTAAATCCCACTCACCCCACCTCCCCCCCCCCCCCTCCCCCATCCCTACCCATTGTTTTAACTATTACAACTGTTCACTGGACTTGTGATAGTTTAGCGGAGACATCAAAAAAGGGGTTGAACTTCGCAAATTACAGTCCCTGAAGTGACACGAACATGAAATTAGTTTAAATGTCCACATACTGTTACTGACCCAGTCGCATTTGCTAAGCTAGGGGTAATCCTTATAATTTCTACACTGTATGATGTTCATAGGTTATTGAGAGTCACTGAAAGGAGTTTTCAACAAGCGGTGTGCAATCAAAACAGGCGACTAAAGCGAAGGAAAACACATTTCCGTTCAACGTCGCGGAGTAGTTTTAAGTGAATCATCTGCGATTTCAAATTCGGCTGCAGTTTTTTTAAAGCCCTCGTGAGCGCCCACTAAAATGCAGGTATCACCCAGACACGATTTCGTACTGTACGTAAAGACTAACCCTTTGATATCAGCTTTAGCACAACCCTCCCATTTTCTTCCCAATACGCCCCGAATGCCGCGGGGTACTTCAGGCATAAACTTTTAAGGGTACGTTTGGGCTGAAGGTCATCTCTGTGCATGGAACAGATGTCTAACGGCCTCTTGTATGTATAGTAGCAGCTCTCAGCTAACTCGTCTGGTACTGTGGCTGGTGTAGCATTTTCCGTTCCTCTGTAGCTAGCTTAACTGCATCTAGTCCGTGGGTTTCACATGCCTGGTAATTTCTCTGTCGCATTATAACGTTATGACGATTCCTGTGTAATGACTACTCCCTCGTGAAATTTGTGAACGAACAGCTTTCCATTCTTTTGTCGTCAGCAGGGACAGCGGAGCGTACTTTGAATTGGGGGGGGGGGGAGGGGCTGAGAGCGTATTTTGAATTGGGGGGCCTGAGAAGGGAGCGCCAGAAGCGCTAATTTGTAGCTTGTAGGGGGTCTGGAGATATTTTATGTATTTTTTGCTTGAAATTGGGGGACCTAAAGCCTGGTCAGTTTATTTTCTTGGGACTACTACGATATGCAAATCAGCTTCAGTAGCTTTCAGTGCTCATTTTTAATTTGGCATTGAAAATATACTTCCGGTCAGGAAAATAGGCCCGTTCCCTCTACCAAAAGCAAAATTTAAAGGTTCAAACTCCTTGCCTTGCAGAAGAATAATTTGCTCCAGTAGCAGATACAGGTCACTGCCCGCTTCTCATTAAAAAGAGCATTTACGGTGTAACTTCGTCGAATTCTTCCTTTCCCAATTAGCCACGCATTGTGGAGGTATATGCTCTTAAACCATCTATATTGTAGCCGGCAAGATATTAAGAAAACAGCAAAGCACGAAGAAACGTAGAAATTGTAGCCACAAACAAATAATGAAAAAAGAAGTCCGTCAACATCCAGTCAGCAGTCTGCCCTTCGTCATTTCCGGTCCCTTGTCAGTTCCGGTCCCTCTCCACACATGTTGATTCGAGAAAAACTTCGCTTCCGAATGCAAGGTATGTATCGGTCGTTTTAAGCCAATTACTCTATTCCTTATCGTACAGGCCTAGGTTTACTAAGCGTGGCGAAGCACTCATTTGTGTAACTCCTTGGATCGACTTTCTTACGGCAGAAACCACAACATCATGACAGTGTTTCAACGTTGTCAACTGTACTGTACAAGAAGCAAGATGCTTATAAAATTTATTATACACGAGCATCTCAATGTGGCTCCAAACATCCCTAAATCTATTTTAGATAGAAGAGGCTATAGGTATTGACCTGAGTGTAAGAATTTGTGCGCGAATTGGTGAAGAAAGTAGAGCGAGGAAACGGAAACACGAAGCCGTCTTACTACAAGTTGCCAAAACGTACAAGGTAGGCTCTCTGTGAACTTCGTTTCAATCAATCGTAATGATCTAAAGCATCATACATCAAGTTTAGCCTTCAGACAAGATGACAGAAAATATGTTTAGGGCTTAAACGCCCATTCAAATCATTTTTAGAGCAAAACAATGCAGTTTGAAAATGGCCAAATTTGAGGTGTTTTCAAATTTGCATCAAATGTGTTTATCGCTCATGGCCAAAATATAATTTTCCCCAAATAGCTTTACTGATATTTACAAACTCTAGTATCTGTTTAAGCTCTGCTGCGATTTTGGTGTCTGGGAAAAGAGCACTTTTCGGAGAAATTGCGGTATTGATGGAGCTTGTTTTTGATGTTTGTCAAAATGGCCGACAGGCAACGTAGTAAAGCCACTATTTTCTACTTGTTTGTAGAAGTCAAAATACTATAACAGCATTTGTTTGAAAGTAGAGGAACGGCCCTACCTCCTGGAGGAATATAGTTTGAATTGGCTCAGATTCACTCTAGAAATAGACTCATATTTGTCGGCCATTTCAGAGTAAAATTTTTGCTCAAAACATGGGTTTGAGGCGGCTATTATCAATTGTGGTTACCATGACAACGACGCATCAGGTGACCCTTATATGGCCATTTTCGTTCATCCCTCCAGGCAACCTACCTCCACGCAAAAAACGAAGGGGGGTTAAAATTTTTCATTTCCAAGTTTGCCTGTGCAAAGTGACATGTAAAGGATCATTAACACATTGATGGCGCCGAAATAATCACTCCTCATACCTCTTAGCTTCTAGGCTTAAGTGAGTGAATCTCATCTCATTTTGTATTTTGAACTTTTGAAATGTTTACCTGGGGCTTACCTCAGCTATTGTTGATGACGACTGATTAACATCGAGTCACGAAAAGACATCTCGTTGCATCAGTGAGATACAAGTTTCCTTCGGGCAAATAACGCTCAGTCCCCCCGACAAAATTTTCCCCGTACGCCCATAGAGCAATTGGAGATAGGGTCCCGTTACAACCATTGAAAGGCAGTTGACTGCGGAAATTAAATATGAGTCTTAAGGTTTACACTGTGGTGATATTCAGCTGACGAATACAGGCTCATAAGCTTTTTACGGAAGAAAATAAATACGAAAGAAAAAAGAACTACAAATCTTTTAGGAGACAAAAAGTCTACATTTTGTTTATTTTTGGTCGGAAGTGGAATTCTACGCAATGTCTACACAAACACCTCTTCGGTCGTTTTTATTTCCAAACGAAGAGTTTTGGAAAACGCTTGACAGTTTTTCATCAAAACCTACTCGTTTTCATTTGTTTTGTGCCTACATATAAATGTATTTTTAAAACCGTGTTCGAAAATATCTTTTTTTCTAGTGAATTATTTGGTTATGAAATCGTTTTCGAAAACCTCCTTTTTAGTTTTTGCAGTTCGCACATGAAAATATTACTTCCTTGTGACTTTTTATGGGTGTTGTCAAGAAACGGTTTTCGAAAACCTCCGCGGTTTCAGATTAGATTTTGCTGTTCACACCAAGACCATCTGTCTCCGCTCTCGAAGATCTTCACTTGGAATAGCATTAGTGAAACCTAGGACCTACCTTTGATACATAAGTAAGGTATATACGTCTTCATTCTCTCTATTAATAAAACACTGTCTTTCCATCTCTTGATCCTATACTTGTGCTTACTAATTCAAACAATAGGAAATTGTCAATCACTTTTTCACCTATGTCTACCTCAACCTACTGTATATACATTGATGGCTTGTTTTATATTTATTCCGCTTATTTGTTTAGTTATTTTTTTGTATATATTCACCCCTTGTATCTAATAATATGATTTTTGACTTCAACCTTTTTTTGCACATCTTGGTTTGTAACTCTCGCACCATTGACCTTTGTCATATAAGCCTCTGGCTTTGGCTTACCTTTTACCCCCTTCTGTATTGTGTTGTTGGTTGTTTAATAAATTAATAATAAGGGAGGCCTAAACGGAAAAAAAAACTGAAAAATCTTCGTTTTCTGATGGAAGCGATTGAAAACGGATATTTCTACCACAGACAGAGCCTTACTTTTTAGACCCTATTCGCACGTGGTTCTTGTTAGGTGCAAAATTAACCCCCTGGTATAATGCTAATAAAAACGGACCGCAGTTCTTCTCAGAGTGAATGTATTTTATAGCCATACTCAACACCGTTTTTTCATCGCTTAACCGACGGATTTAAAGTTAATATCTCGTTCGCGTTTGAAGCAATCAAAAGTCCCTTCACTCATCCCACGGAGTTGTGTCGTGGGATGTTTTGTGAAGTTTTTGGTGACTCTGGGGTTTATTTGGGAAGAGATAATTTTTCTCAAAGGATTAGTTAAATTGGAGGGAAATGGGAAATATTGAAATTTTAATGAAGGTTTAAAATTAGAATTTGAAGTTAGAAATTAGTAGACGGACATCAAACAGTTCCCCAGCAGCCTGAAGTGCCCTTGCGGGGTGTCAACTGTCCGGTAGTGTTTCAAAACATTTTTTAACATTTTAATTCCTTTTTAAACTCCTTAAAATTTCTCTCCAATTCAGGTAGAACCCCACCTTAATTGCCCTCGCAGGAGTTTAGCCTAGAGGCCAAAACTGGAGGAGGAAGCATCATTGTATTCCGAGCGTATATCCTACAAATTACTTACAGTAATATAAAGTCTATATACCGGACGAAATCTAGAGTTGGCTAAAATGAGCGCGCTTGAGATTCTGGGAGTTGATGCCGTTTCAACCATTTGAGCGCGCTTGAGGTTCTGGAAGTTGATGACGTATATCAGTCATACCCGAACGAAGTTGTGGTTAATAAGACGTAATATTTAAATATATGCTAAATAGAATTTGTGAACACAGAAGCAAATTGGTTTGTTAAGGTACCGTAAAAGCTCTATTAAGCCCCCCGGGGACTTCAGGCTCCATTAACGGGGGCTTATTAGAGAGGGGGCTTAATAGAGAGGGGGGGTCTTATTTCAAATCTTAACACGCCGTTTTCGTCTTCAAAAAGCTTTTGTACAGAACTGAAACAACTGCAGTGAAACTTCATTATTTAATAAAGAACAGCAAACAGTATTGTGTGTTTGAGTGTACATTTGGAGTGTTTAAAAACAAACCCACTGGGCCACATGAGGTGGATTTCGTAATTAAGAGGGAATAGGAGGGACTAATTATAAAATCTCGTGTCCTAAAGGAAGGGGACTTATTAGAGATGGGGGCTTATTACAAAAACCGACTTCCAAATGGGGGGCTTATTAGTGGGGGGGGGGGGGTAATAGAGACGGGGGCCTTAATAGAGCATTTACGGTAAGCGAGGTTTGGAAGAAGACTTGAAGAAATTGCCAGTTATACTCTTGGAATGATAAACCTTGTGGCCATTGAAGCAGAAGCTTGCAGGATTGGAGAACTGGTCCAAAACTGCGAATTGTGAGACAAACATACAAGTCATTTCCAGCGACTGAGAGCAGCTGAAAGACTCAGACACACAAATCTTTTCCAGTGTCTGAAAGACCCAGTGTAAGACCAGTCCTATTCCAAAACAACGATTTGCCAGAAACAAATCACTTCCAGTGACTGAAAGACTCAGTCAATAGCTAAGCTTTGTTAGACGTTCGAGGCCTACAACCGAATTCGAGGTCAGCTGTGAAGTTGAAAAGCAGTACAATTTAATTAGTCATGCAACAGTTTAAGAGACCTAGTTAGTCAGTTTGTACCTCGAATAGTACATTTTGTATTGCTGTTTACTTATATTTATACCGTTTGTTGCTTGTAGGAAAACTTTGGATTTGTCATTCATTTGTCATTCTCGCTGAACATTGAGAAAATTTTCAGAATGTTTGCTCATTTTATGAATTCTGTTTTCGAGAAACGTGGAAATTATTCTTGCGCAGTTCTTTGCTTTTTGGTTTTCTCACGGCGAGAATGGCGAATGACAAATCAAAGTTTTCCTACAAGCATGCAACAGTTTTAATGTGAACTATTACTAGTGACGAAGAAATGGAACGTATAGCCAGTAGTACCTTATTATAGGAAATTTTAAGACGAAATACTGAAGAAGTTAACTATCCCATGGGGGAAACGGATCAATACGAAGACCAGTCGAAAGAAATTTTGAACTCAATTCTTAAAATCGCTTTGATAAAGTGCATCGTTAATTTCCTATAATAAGGTAATTTACAAATTTTGTAATTTGTTTTTGTAATTTGTTACGGCCAAAACGGTTAGTCATGCTATTTGTCCATTACGCGTTTTTAGTATAAATGCTTTATTAAAACGAAAGAACTTTTTTAAATACGAAATAAAACACTATAGCATTCTTCTACATTACGATAAACACAATACTTCACTATCTACAGAATCTATCTACAGAACAGGTAACTAGAGAAAACACTTCTTATTCCGGCTGAACTACCAAAGCCACAATTCTCTTAATAAAATACGTCCTCTTATATGGACTTACTGTATCACAACCTCGTTCCCAGGGCTTTTCCCTTTCAAAGGGAAAAGCGCTGGGAACGAGGTTGACTGTATCAGTCAATTCCAAAAGTGCCCATTCCCCCACTTCCCGGGCAAACACACGGGCATTTCTGTGTTTCCAGTTTAGACGGTCAAATGCCCCACTATCAGGACCTCAAAGAGGGCAAATTAAATATAAATCTATAACAAATCACTCGTTGCGTGAAGCATTTTGGTACGCTCCCCACTCATAATGAATATTTTATTCAAAAATCGCGCTTACCTTTTTCAAACCAAATCCGAAAAGCTGTGCACCATAACTCTTTTCCGACCTCTTTTGTCGGCACTTCAAACTTTGAATAAAGGCATATCAACTGTATATTTCAGTAGTAAACAACAGAAAACCTACGCGGGATATTGAAGTGAAGGGAGCGAAGCGGCTCCCGTGGTGAATGAATGAATTTGCGCAGGAAAGACACGCAAAAACCCTTTAGCCGATAGTCAAATGCCCCACCGTGCGGGACAAATTTCGGATCAAATACCCGGCGCGGGGGGGGGGGGGGGGGGTTGGGCACTTTTGGAATTGACTAATACATAAGTTACAATGATTAATACACAGAAATTGCAATGGTTAACATAGAAAAATCAGATAGGACAAAAAGGAAACAAAATGGCGAGGGAACTTAATAAAATCATGGGGCTTGTAGGACTTAGGTTCCCTCCCAAGAAATAATAGATAACTAAACCTAGCCAACATGGTAACAGAAGTACAGACAAGTCATATTTGTACACATAACAGAATTAATAATTACTGACAATAGATGTTTTAAGTTTTTTCCTAAAAGATGCAAAAGATGAGGAGCCAGTAATCTCAGGAGAAAGAGAGTTAAAAAAATTTGGACCTTGATGGAAGGCAGAGAATTGCCGGAGAAAGGTATTGAAATTAACACGATGAAAACCTCCATAATTCCGGTTTAGAGATCGATCTTTTCCTCCTTTATATTTTAGCTATTCGTTACTGAGTGCCAACAAAGATTAGTTTGTTCCACTCTCTCCTCACGAATTGCTCTGTTTTCCACGAGAGTTATTCTTCGTCGGTTTACACTTACATCAACAGCTTTTGTAGCTAACATTTCAGTAGGTCCAACGCTTCCCGTTTTCCAAATGCTCAGATTCAAGCGAGTTCCTCCTCGGCACTTGCAACAGAGTCCGCGAAGAAGCCGTCTGAACGCGGAGCGAAATGATCCGGTAAACAACATGTAAATCAGTGGGTTGATGGTACTGTTGGAGTAATGCAGCAACTTACTGAAGCCTACCCAGTCTTGATTATTGAGGCAGTTTGGGCAAACAGCATACACTACCACAATCGAAAAGAAAGGTCCCCAACATAGTACAAATGCTCCAACTACAATTCCCAGGGTCTTCGTAATTTTTAGCTCCCGGCGAAATGTAACGTTGTGCTCGCGCTGAACTCCATGTGTCATGCCAGAGAAAGCATTGCGGATTCCACGAACTTGACGCAAGGCAACGCAACATATTTTACTGTATATCACAACAAGGATGAGCAATGGAATGAAGAAAGCTGTAAAGGCAATAAATATCGCGTATACGCGTCCTGCAGTCGGCATGATTTTGTTTACCACCGTTACAATAGATAAACTGGCGCAAAAAAACGCGTAAAGCCATGCGAAAACAATAGAAGCTTTGGCGCGCTTTGCCGTCATACGACTGTGATAAGTCAGAGGAGAGTTGATTGCTAAGTGTCTATCAATACTGATCATACACAGACTCAAAATGGACGCCGTGCTGCAAAGAATGTCCATGTACAGCCACGAATAATAAAGTAATGTCTTTAAAAATTGGTCTTCTTTGGGGATCTTTGTCATCTCCGATAAACGAATGTACATCCAAACGGGCATGGAAAGCAAAGCAACGAGAATGTCAGCAACTGCCAGCGATACAACAAAATAGTTTGTGATGGTGCGGAGGGCGTGAAAGCGGTAGAAGGCTAAAATCACTAAACCATTACCAAACAATGCCAGGAATATAACCGAAGACAGGAACGCTACCGTAGCGTCTAGATCTACTGTATTCACCGTCGAACTTGGTGTTGATAAACTGCCTCTGTTTGCTGGCGACGTGGAGGACAAATTGGCCATCGCAGAGAAGCAAAGGTAACTCCCCAACCAGCGCAAACCAGCTCGCTCGTAC